>JAJMJJ010000096.1:0-36889 GCA_030568955.1 Geotrichum siamense (nom. inval.) | reverse complement strand
ATCACAACGTTTTCGGTCTTCGTCGCTGCTCGATCAACATGTCCCAGACCTTTCCCCGGTGCCACCAAATCTCTCACCAACCTCTTCAACTCCTTTGACTCAGGGAATCCACCATCTCTTTTCCTTTCCCAAACTAACGCTTCATTCTCTTCTCCACTAACCTGTACTCTAATCTCAAAAACCCCACCCGATCCAGGCACAAGGGCTACTTCCCCTAGATCATTCCCAAATGTCGACAAGAGTTCTTGTAAATACCACGCTGCTCGTAAATTCCATTTGCAGCCTGTGCAGAATGTGATACTGATTCTGGGATATTGGATTGGCATTGGTCCTTTTTGTTTTTTTTGGCTTCCAAGGTTGTTATGTTTTTTAATTCAATAACGGCGATTGTATACAATTTCAAACTATCTTTTACGGAGAAGATATTATATCTTCCCAATATCACGTGGAGTTTTGTCTGTTTGTGGCTTTCTGTGAACCGAGAAAAACAGGAAATTTTTTATTTTTTATACATAGTAAATAAATAAAAATGGTATTACATATATGTAAAATAATTTTTTAGTACTATGGAGTACTTCAGAACCATGTGAGTACCCTGTACAACTTAAATAAATATAAAATCAAACAAAAATATGTATGTAGACCTAAGTTTCAACTCAATTCATGATATCTTTCGATCCCTACCAATATTGGAACCTTAGTGAATAGATACACATCTAAAAAAGATAATTATCAGTCCATTATCTCATTGTGAGGTCCAACTTCTTCTTTTTTCTCAGGAGTTTCATCACTCACTTCTTCTTCTTCATCTTTTTCCTTTTTCTCTGTTCCATGAGTTCCTACCTTTAAAAATAATGACCCAATGACTGACATGCCTGCAACACCTACACCAAACCAAAATGCAGCATGGTAAGAATCAAGAGTGTCTTGTTTAGAAAGAGGCTCAGGCTTGGTACTAGCTACACCCGATTGAACAGCAGAGGAAGCGGCAAGACCAATTGCCGTACTCAGTTGAAGAATGGTATTGAAAACACCGGCAGCTGAAGATTGCATAGAACGTGGAACAGAAGTAATAGTTAGCATGTTGCTCACATTGTAACCAATGTCAGCACCAATAACGACTAGAATCATTGCTGGGAAAGGGAAGGCCCAGTAGACTGCGTCAATTGGAATAAATGCCCAAAGAAGAGCTGATGCTGTAAAAGAAAGTGTAGCAATAAGCATAAAGATCTGGCCCGGGATAATGTGCAATGTAAAAGCCACAATAACGTTTATGATTATACCTGCAATAGCCTGAGGAACCCAATAAGCTGTAGTTAGAATAGGTGAAGTGCCGCGAATAATTTGAAAGTAAAGTGTACCATAGTAGGATAATGTACCAGAAAAATTCATCCAATTGGCAGCCATAATTGCCATACACAAAGGGAAAAGATATGAATTTGTCCACAGTTTTATTGGCATTAAAGGATTGGAAGGAATATAATTTTCGTACACCACAAACAATGCAATAGTCACCACGCCCACAATCAATAGTGCAATAATATAGGGAGTTTCCCAACCTTGAGGAGCAGCTTCTGCCTGAGTCAAAGCAAATACAAATAATGTAAATCCCGTAACTGCTAGTCCTGTTCCTCCATAATCCAATTTACTTAACCCTGCTTTCACCGTTGCCCAATTTAAGATCTTATCATTATCAGTTTTCGGCAACAGCAATATGGCACCCACAGTACAAATGGCATATAAAATAGTATAGAACCATAACGCTGCTCTAAATGACAAGAACTGTGTACAGATACCACCTGAGATAATTCCAATAACGAATCCAATTGGAGCACCTGCTGCAAACACTGCAAGGACCCTATTTTTCCTAATACTTGGTTTATAAACTGATCCCAAAATACCTACAGCCGAGGGAATAGCTGCCGCTGTTGCAGCACCTTGTAAAGCTCGAAATATACAGAATGCGATGAAGTTGTCCATGAATCCAGAAATCAAAGAAAAGATGCTGTAGAATAAGTAGGCATAGATTACCATTAACCTTCTTCCGAAGATATCCGCAACACCACCGAAGAACAAGAACAAAGAGCCAGAAGCTAGTGAAAATGACCCTACAGTCCAAGATAACACGGCTGAACTAACATTAAAGGTAGAACCTAAAGCCTCTAGAGATATCTGCATTGCTCCAGTAGATAATGTACCTAATACTGGGGCCATAGTTAATACAGCGACACATGCGACTTCTCTGGTAGTTGAAGCGAAAATTTCTGGTCTTGTATTATCGATATTCTTATGAAAATCGGAATCATCATGTTCAGTTGATTTGCTATCGGACATTCTTTTGTGATAAAAAAAAAATAATTAAAATATACGAAAAAAAAATAAAAATTAAAAAAAAAAATACGAAATATGCGATGTTTATATATTTGTTTCCGCCGCACGTCGGAACTTTTGTTTATTCGGATCGAGCATACTTTTTAAGGTTTCTTCGTTATTATATAATACTTAGTAATGAGCAAGTCAAATAGTCAACTCACATTTCACATTTGTAATATGTTCCAACTATGTCAGAACGATTATTATTATTATTAACTATATCTAGATTCTAGATCGCTTCATCATAGCTGATATACATATATATAGAGATAGAGAGAGGTTTAGTAATTTTTCATGTGTTACTCCTCTTTTCTCGGTGCATCCTATTACATCTACCCGATGCATTGTTCTAATTAGGAAAGTATTCTGAATTGGGTATTTTGACTTTAGTTTCGAAATTCAAATAGGTTAAAATGTTGGTTATATGAGAGTATCGTGTTAATGCCCTAATGTACGTATTTGAATACATTTATATGTACCTATGTACCTACATAGCAAAAATAAAGCTGAAAAAGACAAACGTAAAATCATTGCTTAAAATTACATAAACAACATAGCAACATAAAGCTAACAAAAAAAAAAATAACATACGTATTAATATCTTGTGTTTTCGAATAGGTTTTGTGTTTATGTATTCGATACCAAAGAATTTTTCTTCTTTTTTAATGAACATGAGAACTGTACAAGATATTACGCCGAAATTATATATGTAATAATAATAAAGAATCCAATATGCTAATGGTAAGAGTGAGTTGAAATAATACATGTATAGCCAATATTAGAGCGAAATTGATAAATAATTTGAAAATGTATTAAATTAGGTTCCTATATGAACATTAAATATAAATAAATGAATAATGAAAATAACAAAAGTTGTAATGAAAAAAATAATACGACAACAAAAAAAAAACAAAGAGTAAACAAAAAAAAGAAACAAAACACAATGTGTTAAAATACACAAAATGCTAAGTACACCTATCAACTTTTAAATTGGTATAAGATAGAGAGGGAATGTTTTGATATGCAAATGTTAGAGTTAATGAATTAATGCATTTCTATCATCCAAAGCTTTTTCCATTTCACCAACCAACCTTTGAAAGGATCGCTTAGATCCTTTTGCAAGAACTATTTTTATGGTAGCACTCTTTTTTACCTCTTCTTTTGTATTAATAGAGGATCCTCCCGCATACCATGGTTTTTTCTTATCACTACCAGTATCTCCTCCACTATTCTTTGGTCCTGATATTTCTACTCTAAATTTAGAACTTCGAAGTGAAAGAACATTGGAAGATGAGATTTTAGCCTTAATCACATAAACTTCGGTAGCACCACCAATAGTATGAATAGAAGGCTTGATCTGGGAAATACCATATTGCTTCCAGTCAAGCAAAATTTGCAGAATAAGTTTGTACAATGTAGGTGTTGAATATGATGATAGATATAACGGAGATTGTATGATCGTTTTACCAAATTCACCTGCAGGGTACGGTACTGTAGTACTTAATGATTGATTAGTAGATGGAATAGAATGCTTTTGTGATGGAAATATCATTTTCATAAACCAGTTTCTTTTAACAGGAGGTTCAGGGGCTTCACGTTTAGGAGGTTCAAGACTCAATTTGCGAAACAAAGAGTTACTCCTTTTTTTACTCAACAGACTAGGACGGCTGGAATTTTCGTGTTGCATTGATAACCCTGTAGATTCTGAACTAGGTTTACTTAAAATAGAAATAGGGGTTGTTCGGCCCGATTGGATTTGAGATTCTGACGATGGAGCAAGAAGTAATGATGTCGATGTAGGTCGGGTGGTAGTAACTGTCGTGAAATCAGTGTCGCTGACTTTATTACCAATGTCCCCCTTAATCCTCACACTTCCACTACTAAATGCTCTAACCCCTGGTGGGTGCAATGAAACAGGGGGTTCAATTAATGATTTCCTCATTTCCGGACTATATCTCCAATAGTTGAATTGAGGTGACATATTGAATGATGATTTTCTTCTCAATCTAACATCTTCAGTGTTAGAGAGTGTAGGTGATTTAAATGATTCTTGTTGTGATAATATGGTATTACTGATTTGCAACTGACTATTATCTTCACTTTGTTCATCAATTATTAATGTGTTCGGCCGATGCGTTGATGATGGTATGCGCGTTTGACGATTACTTAGTTGACTTGATGATCTCATACCCAATTGACTAACTGGACGCATACTATGTTGACTAGATGGTCGTTCACTTAATCTACTCGATGGCCTCTCGTAGCTGACTTGTCTTGTAGGAAATTGTGGATGATGCTGATATGTAGGAGAAGATCGAGTTTTAATCATTGCTTCTTCTTGCAATGGTAGCAAGCCTCCTTCTTTGTCCGTCATGACAGATGGATTGTTATGAAATGTTAATTTAGAATCAATAATTCTAACTTCTTCTTCATCCGCATCCATAAATCGATCATCCACAATTTCAAAATCAAAATCACTTAGTACGGACATTGAAGGAGATCCTGCATTTTGAAGACGAGGTGGGAGAGAATCGCTATCATGAAATTGCTTTCGAACTGGTTCAGAAACAACTCTACGATCTTCATTATGTCCAATCCGTGAAGAAGAACTTTCTGCAGGATTTGGATTGGAAAATGCTCGTTTACTACTAGTAGCACCACCATCACCACTACTTGAGAAATCAAATGCTTGTTCAATCATCCGAACAAAATCTTCTTTTTGTTGAGTTCCTTGTTTGTTAGTGACGTTAACAATCGTTGCTTTCCGAGGTGTGGCTGTAGTTACATTGATAACTTCGACTTCTCTAGCTTTATTCACGTCGCATATTAACTCAACAACATCATCATTTTCAGCTGCTTGAACCATTTTGACAGCTTCAACAGGCAATGGTGGGACATCATCTTCCTCGGGGGTATTAGATTCAGAATTTTTAGCGCTTTTCCTATGCAACGAATTTTTAGAACCACTTTTACTGTGATTATAAACAACTTTCCGGGATCTTGAATGACTTCTACTTCTAGAACAATTTCTGCGTCTAGAAGAAACGGAAATTGACGACGGACTTCGTTTGTGTTTTTTTGGAGGTGATGATGGTGAAATTTTCTTACCTTTTTTATCTGCAGTACTTGATTCATATGCTTGTTGATGTTGATCTAAATTACGTTGATCCAATCTATATTTCATCAACAACCAATAAAAAGTTTTTTCCGAATTTTTTTCATCAGCCATTAATTTTTCAATAATAGATTCTTTTGAAGCACCATGCCACAAAGTTTGTAGATTTTTTACAATTTCCAGATCTATTTCTGATTTAGTAGTAATTGGTTGATTGACATTAGGGGGGGATCTTGGTTGGTATTCGTCAAACCTAGATAATCTCAATGGATATAATCTTAATGGATATCTTCTCAACAACGAATGGCTCAATATTCCATCCATAGTAATTCTTTCTTCTGGATCAGTTTTAAGCATTTTCCAAATCAAATCTTTAGCTTGAGGTGATAACTCGGGAGGCATAACAAATTTTCCTTTCTGGACTTTCAACAACAGTTTTCTAATATTATCATCATCAAAGGGTAAATGTCCAGTCAATAATGCAAATAATATAATACCACAAGACCAAATATCAGAAGTAGCTCCATGATATACCTTGCCAGACACAATTTCAGGGGATGCATAATGAGGACTTCCACAAGAAGTCTCCAACATTTTATCGTTTGTTTCTAGAGCAGCCATACCAAAATCAGCAATTTTGATGATATTTCTTTGCTTGTCAAGAAGGAGATTTTCTGGTTTGAGGTCTCTATGACAAATATTGAATTGGTGACAATAGTTGATTCCATTTATTATTTGATGGAAATAATTAACTGCTTCGTCTTCAGGAAGGCGACCTTTTTTAATCAGATAATCAAATAATTCACCACCTTCGATATATTCCAAGACAAGGTAACTAATGAGAAAGATTGTTAGAATTAAAAAGAAAACAAATCCAAAAAAAAAAAAAAAAAAAAAAACATAAGACATACATTTCACCTTTATTTTCCCAGACATCATAAAGATTCATAACGTTTGGATGCTCGATCAATTTCATAATAATGACTTCTCTTTCAATTCCATATGGAGCCTTATTACTACCATTATTTTCGGATTGTTTTTTACCTTGGATCAAAGATTTGGGTACAATTTTAACAGCAGCCAATTGTCCGGTTAAGCTGTGCTTAGCTAGTCTCACTCTACCAGAAGACCCTCTACCTAATGTTCTTCCTAATCTCCAAGGACCGACATGAGTTTTTGTTTTCGAAGACGAGGTTGATGAATTTGAGATTTGAGATAAACGTTTTAGTTTGTCATCAATGTTGATATCATGTTGAGCGGTTGAATTCAATGGAGAAGTTGAAAGCGAATGAGATGACATGGTCGATGTAGAGTGTTCATTAAGGGAATGTAGTAGTGGTGGTAAAATGATAAAAGGAGTGACTGGAATAAAAGAGTGACAAAAGAATGAAAGGACAAAACACTACCACAACACCGAACGAACCAGTAGAAAGGAATGAAAATATGAATATTATCAAGATGATATAAAACACCAAATCACCAATTCATTCAAAAGAGAACACAATCTATGGGGATGATAGAGAAGAAGAAGAAAGAAAGAAAAGTAAGAAGGGATAGGCTTAAGAAAAAAAAAGGAGAGAAATTCCCAAGTATGGCAAAAAAAAAAAAAAGAAAATTTAAACTTTCCACATATTTTCACCGCTTCAAAAAGAACAGATCTTCAGATAATTTCTATGGCGATTGTCCGAGGGCCTGAATTAAATGATTCTACTGTAGAATGAACGTTACCTCATGATATTTGGAACGGAATGGTAATATTTTCACCCTCAGTACATTTTCCAGGTGTACGGTACTAATTAATTGGGCCTATAGGTTGCATGTAGGTACAGGTACACTAAAATACTACAGTACACATAAATAGCCTATACTAGCACTCTCAAGTACAACAAAATCACAAGTCAAAAGAAGTAGTTGTTTTGATGATGATAAAAGGTGTTGATTCTTTCTTTCTTTCGATATTTGTAAAACAATTGGCATCGGTTCTTTTGTGAATATATTTCCTGATTCTACCAAACTATTTCGATGTTTCATAATAATAATAATCATTACATGACTTTCCAATAGTACACATTACCAGCAGTAGTACGCTTTGTAACAGAAACAAAAATAGTTCATTGATATATCCTACAAATATGTACAAACCAGCCAATAAACTATGTACACTGTGCAGACACCATAAATAAATATATGCACATGTGTCAAGTATAGGCACATATTTATAATGTGTCAAATGATATTAAGTCTCCATAGCAAAACGAATAAAGACATTGAATTATAGCAAATGTGTCCCAAATTCTATTCAAAAATAAAAAAGTTTAAAAAAACTATTGGGCAAGACTGTGAAGTTTTCACGGGGCAGAATTTCATTGGAATGTAAAAAAAAAAAAAAAAAAAGACGCGTCGATACGCGTTGTGCACACAAAGAAACAGAACAAAAGAAGATCACCATACCAGAATAGGAAATTCATTATTATTATTGGTATTTAATTATGTCATAGACATTAGTCAGAAACACGCAAACAAATGTCATGTGATCGATACAAAACGTGTGAAATGGATCATCACAGCGATGTCATCAGCGTCGTCAGTAGCAAAAATGTCGTTGATACTCTGAACAGCATTAAATTGGCTTGTCCCTGTGTTTTCCTGTTTCAGCATTGGTTTTTGCCCTTCACACCTTTATTTGCCATGCCTGGGGAGCTACAAACCAGCAAACTAGTTGCAGCATTACGCGATTTGCCAATGAAACTACGGTGTCATCTCAATTGAGTATTACAATAAATAAGTTTTGAACTATCTACAGGTAAATAGAAAGAAATCGATGTATCTTTTCCTTAGTATATTTTACTACGAATTAATTGCCGTGTGTATGATCGGTGTGTGTATATAGCCCCTTCTTTATTCCGTATGCCCATATGCCACCACACTCTTCACCAACTCTTGTTCACACCATTTTTCCTATACATGTAGCCAGTAATAAGTTCATCACCATAGATATCCCTATATAATACCGGCAATTTTTTTTCTTCTTCCTCAAGTTCTGGTGTGGCATATGCCGGATTACTGTGTTAATTTAAATAATTTAAATTTTTCCACCTTTCGCAATTTACATTTTTTCCTTCTCCCTTTTCACCACCTTTTTTTTTCTTCCCCTTCCCTTTCTTTCATCTCCATTGCATATTCCGATCTTCCTCGTATATTCACCAACCGTTAGTCGATTCTTATTTAATATGGCCAGTTGGAAGTTAACAAAAAAGTTAAAAGATACCCATTTATCTTCTCATTTTGGCGGTAGACCATCAACCAATTCTACCTCTACCATTACACCTTCAGACTTGGAAGCTTCTTCCTCGATATCTCCAGCTGTTTTACCTTCAATTGTACCTGTGCATAATAATACTTTACAGTCATCGTCTTCTTCTACAAAGGCTTCTTCGAAAACAATCACAAAGCAATCCTCAAAGACAATAACATCCCCAACAACATCCTCAGATACATCGTCATCCAGCTCCATTCCATTACCTCCCGATGGCGCTCCTTCAACCTGCACAATAAAACCTGGTCTTCTTATTGTATCAGTCGAAAAAGCCCAAGGGCTATCCTTACCACCAGGCTACGAAACGAATCCTTACTTGCAATCATTCCTTGCATCTCAATCATCTTTAAATAAATCTGCCGTTTCAAATCAATCCCTCGGTCGCGGTGCCGCTTTCCCTGCTTCCGTAAGAACCCCTGGTCTATTAGGTAAATCACTTGATTCTAAACGAAAATTGCCACTTTTCCTCGTCATTGAATTTGATAAGACACAGATTGTTTTGGAGGCTACTAGTGGGACTTTAGAAACGCCTGTATGGAACAATACTTCTCAGTTCGATGTTTCTAGACTAGAAACTTTAAATCTGCAGATCTACACCAGGATTCCTTTGCAATCAACATTTTCTTCCTCTTCACACCAAAATCCAAATAGCCTTTCACCTCCTTCAACCAAATCCTCAGATCTCTCTAGTCCAAATAATTCCTTGTCACCCAGGCGGTACGAGGAAATTTTCCTAGGGGCGGCTAAAATCTCCATTGATCCTTCAAAAGTCAATGGCCAATCTTCTTTGTTTCAAGGCGCAGTCCAACTTTCTGGGGGCTCTGGTCAACTCTTATTGTCAATTGACTTTAAACCAAACAAAAATAAACCACTGACAATTGATGATTTTGAACTCCTCACCGTTGTTGGTAAAGGTTCCTTCGGTAAAGTCATGCAAGTTCGCAAAAAAGATACAAACCAAATATATGCATTGAAAACAATTAGAAAAGCTCATATTGTCTCAAGATCTGAAGTGAACCATACATTGGCTGAAAGAACTGTTTTAGCTCAAATTAACAATCCTTTTATTGTTCCTCTCAAGTTCAGCTTCCAATCACCGGAAAAACTATACCTTGTTCTTGCATTTGTAAATGGCGGGGAATTGTTTCATCATTTGCAACGAGAAGGTAGATTTGACTTGAATAGATCAAGGTTTTATACGGCGGAACTTTTGTGCGCATTGGAATGTTTACACGAACATGGTGTCATTTATAGAGATTTGAAATCCGAGAATATCTTGTTGGATTACACTGGTCATATTGCTTTGTGCGATTTTGGTTTATGTAAACTTAACATGGAAGGACAAGACAGAACAAATACATTCTGCGGCACACCAGAGTATCTTGCCCCTGAAGTATTACTAGCTCAAGGATATACAAAGTCAGTTGATTGGTGGACTTTAGGTGTTTTATTCTACGAAATGCTTACTGGACTTCCGCCCTTTTATGATGAAAACACTAATGATATGTACCGCAAGATTCTTCAGGAACCATTAAGATTTCCAGATGACATGGATCGAGAAGCTCGATCACTTTTAATTGGACTTCTTGATCGAGATCCTGTAAGACGACTGGGAGGAGTTCGAGGAGCTGCTGAAATCAAGGCCCATCCATTTTTCGCGCAAATCGATTGGAGACGATTAATGGCTAAAAAGTATGCAGCACCTTTTAAACCAGCAGTTGAAAGTTCTGCTGATATTAGTAATTTTGATGATGAATTTACTAGAGAAGTACCGGCCGATAGTGTTGTTATCGGTAGTGAATTGGGTGAAAGTGTACAGAAACAATTTGGTGGATGGACCTATACAGGAGAGTCTAAGTTGGCGTGATAATGTTTGTTTTTACTTTAGTGGAAAATAAAGATATAAAAAATAAATAAATAAAATCCTTTCTATTACTACGATTAGGTATGAATACTTGTACACATGTGGTACGTATGCAAGTACATAAATGTTATGAAAACTGAGAACAGGTTTTAAAGTTCTTTCTTTGTACTTGTGACATAAACTATAATTATGTCTTAAGTTTTAAGTTAAAACTCTGCCAAAAAGTGGTGGCAGTGACACAAAATTTTATTCGGGTTAGGGTTAAAACACAAAAGTCCCTGTAAGTATTTTTTTCTTCTTCTTTCTTTCAAGTGACAATAACAAAAAAGGTGATACTCCAATAATAAAATATTAATATTGAAATATTATTATTATTTTTTTTATTTTTATTTTTATTTTTTTTTTGGCACCCATGAAAATTTCTAGTTAATAAATGTTGGAATAGAAAAGAATAATAATAATAATATTAATATTAATAAATTGTATAGAGATTTATATATATATTTTTTTTCTTTTCGAAGTTTGGTGTGTGTACGAGTTTTAGGTTGGAATTTTTTTTTTCTTTTTATTCTATTTTGAAATGACAAGATTAAGAAAAAGAGGATCAACGACGGGATCTAATAAGGAAGGTATGTTTTTGGTTGTTATATGGTTTATTTATGGTGTTGAAAGCTGACAATTTGTGAACTTTTTATAGATTTGGAACCCGATGGGAATGAATCTAAGAAACGAAAACTTGAACCGTCAGTCACGTTAAGACGATCACGAAGAGGAACAGCCAATGTCAATTATAGTACGTCTAAGCCAAAATCTTCGACATCACGAAAGCCACCACAATTATCTGTCTCTGAATCCTCTTCGAACCGTCCTCCTACTTCTATTGAAGATCGTCGAGCACTTGCAATTGAGGCCAAACGTGAACATCTATCTGAAATCTTGCAACGGCATGATGATCATGTCCGACTGCTATTTCACCTGGAAAAGTTTGTTTCTTTGACTACTTATGACGTGGAGCAAGCAAAACGAGATTCAAGCAGCGTGTTCGAGGATTTCAGATTGCCATATGATTTATGGGAAAAAGTTTCCTGTCATGATGGTTCGGGTGGAAGAGTTAGATCCACGAGAAGGCGTGTCAATCTAAAAAAAGTGGCGTTAAATATGGAATCTCCTTCTCCTTCTCTATCACCAGGTCCTTCTTCTGCATCATCCTCTGCCGCCGCTTTGGTAGGATTGACTCGAAAAGGATCGAAGATCATCAAAACTCCAACCCCTGAACCAGCTATTCATAATAAACAGAAACATGTCAGATCACATTCCATTGAAAAAATAGAACAGGAAGATGATCTTATCAAAGTTGACATCTCGGAATCAGATTCCAACTCAACACCTATATCAAGACCCACTACCCCTAAACAAATTAAGCATGTGCCTAGAGTAAAACTGAAATTATCTGTACCTAAAGGTATCGTTACCCATCCTGCTCATCTTGTAGAATCTGATTTTGGGTCTTTGGAGAAACTGTTAGAAAGTCTAACTCCCTCGGAAAAAGAAACAAATGCATATATCCAAAGTCAACTTGAATTGATGGCTAAAATCAAAGACTTGAAGGATTCTGGGGTATTGGATTTGTATGGCGAAGATTTCAAATCAACAGAACTCAAAAAAGGGTTTGTTGATCCCATCTCTTTAAATCAATCAACTCATCATGACCATCTCATATCTCAAGCTACTTATTTTGCAAAACTAATGATGGATGAACGCAAATCCCATATTTCTCGCTGCCGCAAAATTGCAAGTATGGTAGATCTCTATCATAAAAAGTTATATGGAGCCGAAGAAAAAGCGAAAAAGAAAGAAGCTCAAAGAATTAGGCAATTGGCTCGCAAAACTGCATATGAGGTAATGAAAAAATGGAAATTGGCTGAAAAAGTCGTCCATAGAAGACAAGCTAGAAGATTAGAAGATCAACAAAGAGAACAAGGTAAACAACAACTTGATATGATTTTAGAACATTCCGCCCAACTATTGGAGGCAAGAACAACAGCAACTAATACCACAACTAATATTGAAAATGTGAATTCTGATGATGAAAGTGATGTGGATATGTCGGCCGCTGAAATATCAAGAACTGAAGCCTCTGAAGATAACAATGTTGATGACAATGAGGATGAAGAAGATAGCAAATTGACTGTGGAACAATTACGTGCTAAATATTCGCAACTCCCGGATGTTGAAATGAATTTTGGTAGTGGTGATGATGAAGATGAAGAAGAGGATTACGATGATGATTTAGATGAAAGCTCCGACCATAGTACAGTTATGGATAGCGAGGATGAAGATTCCGATTCCGAGTCTGAAGAAGATGAAGGACCAGGGTTGTTTGGAATGATTGGGAACCCCATAAATACTAATGACGACGACGATGAAGATATTGTGGACTTTGATCATGTCAAGAAACAACGACTTTCTGAGCCTATTTCTCCAAAAGAAAATTTAAATAAAACATCATCTCCAACAGAAATCAATAATGAGACATCGACTGATTTACATCATGGAATAACTGGAGATAATTCATTGGAATATTTCGACCATAGTCAATTATCATCTTCTAATAAAGCTATCAATCCTAATGGAACTAGTTTGCCATCGGGGAAAATCAATGATGAATCATTAAAACCAAAAAATGATTCACTTCAAAATGGCAATAATATCAAATTCGAAAGCAACGATATCATCAATAGTGAAACAGATTCACAGTCTATAAATTCAGATGAACCCTTAAAAAATCTTGAACCGCACATCACAACAAGCAATGATATAAATATCCAAGAAAACATTAAACCTGAAGACGTTAGCATGAATACTCAATCAGATCAAGACATTGAGACTTCTGAAGCTGTTATTGATGCAACTGAAGATAACAAAGCTACAGCTGTCCGAACAAAAATTCCATTTCTTCTACGGGGCAATCTTCGTGAGTATCAACACTTTGGGCTCGATTGGTTAGCCGGTCTATACAACAACCACACAAATGGCATTCTAGCAGATGAAATGGGTCTAGGTAAAACAATTCAGACTATTGCACTCATCAGTTATTTGGCATGTGAAAAACATATTTGGGGTCCTCATTTAATTGTAGTGCCTACGAGTGTAATGTTAAATTGGGAAATGGAGTTTAAAAGATTTGCACCAGGCTTTAAAGTATTGACCTATTACGGAAGCCCCTCGCAAAGGAAAGAGAAAAGGAAAGGTTGGAATAAGGAAGATACTTGGCATGTTTGTATCACATCTTATCAGTTGGTGTTGCAAGATCAAAACGCTTTTAAAAGAAAAAGATGGCATTATATGATTTTAGATGAAGCTCATAATATTAAGAACTTTAGATCACAAAGATGGCAGGCTTTATTGAATTTTAGTACAGAAAGAAGATTATTGTTGACTGGTACTCCATTGCAAAATAATTTAGTTGAACTCTGGTCGCTACTTTATTTCCTCATGCCATCGAGTCGTGCTTCTGAGAGTATGCCTGAAGGATTTGCAAATTTGAGAACATTCCAGGAGTGGTTCTCTAAACCGGTAGAAAAAATGGTGGAAGGTGGTGATTATGTAGATGAAGAAGTTAAGTCTACCGTTGCAAAATTACACGTTATTTTGAGACCTTATTTGCTCAGAAGATTGAAGGCTGATGTGGAAAAACAAATGCCTGGAAAATATGAACACATTGTTTACTGTAAACTTTCGAAACGTCAAAGATATTTATACGATGATTTCATGTCTCGAGCCCAAACTAAAGAAACTTTAGCTTCTGGAAATTTCTTGAGTATTATTAACTGTTTGATGCAATTAAGAAAGGTGTGTAATCACCCAGATTTATTTGAAGTTAGGCCAGTCGTTACATCTCTTGCATTCGATAAGTCGGTTACAACTAATATTTTGAACGAAAATGATATCGTGAAGAAGATGTGTTTTTCAAATCAAGATAGATTAAAATCAATTAATTTGGACTTTTTGAATTTGAAGTTTACCCAGAATGAGAATAACCTTACTAATTTCTCAGTTAATTCAACAACTTCGGTATACCCTGATGAGAATAAAAATACAGAAGAAAATGTACTTGCCAAAATTATGAAAGAAATTAAACATGAAATTAGCAAGTCTGAAAATGTCGAGCCTGATTATTTGACAATTGCAGCCCATTCAGCATACATGACACGACAAGAAAATCTTGAGACTCTGGATAAGCTTAACACTATAATTTATCAAAGTCGCAAAAAGTGTGAGCGAAGAGTGGTGTATGGCAAAGATTTGATCAAAAGATTAATTATTGTGGAAAGTCAGAGGAAAACTATTGGTTATGATTGGGATAATTGTGTATTGTTGAAAGATATAAAGTTGAGCTATGACGAAAGAGAAGAACAAATGAGTGAAATAATTGAAAAATTCTCGTTCGTTACTCCTCCTGCAGTATGTACTAACATGCCAGAACAGGTATTAGGGTCAATATATTACGAAGATCCAGATGGCCTTGAAGACCTTAAAAAGCAGAAATTATTTCATAAATCTCAAACCAAACTTTCCATTGCATTCCCAGACAAAACATTACTACAGTATGACTGTGGAAAACTTCAAAAATTGGCAATTCTTCTTCATGACCTTATTTCAAACGGACATCGTGCTTTAATTTTTACACAAATGACTAAAGTGTTGGATGTTCTTGAACGATTCCTTAATTTACATGGTTTAAGATACCTTCGTCTTGACGGTGCTACCAAAATTGAACAACGACAGATTTTAACAGAAAGGTTTAACCGAGATACGAGAATCCCTATTTTTATTTTATCGACAAGATCAGGTGGTTTGGGAATTAATTTAACCGGTGCTGATACTGTTATATTTTATGATAGTGACTGGAATCCATCGATGGATCGTCAATGTCAAGACAGATGTCACCGTATTGGCCAAACTCGGGACGTTCATATCTATCGCCTAGTATCGGAATATACTATTGAAAGCAACATATTGCGTAAGGCGCAACAAAAGACTTTATTAGATAATGTAGTGATTCAAGAAGGTGAATTTACGACCGACTATTTTACTAAACTTTCAGTTCGTGATATGTTGGGAGATGACGCTGCAGGTATGGCACCTGAACTAGGTAATGAAACTCTTGCGACAGGTGAATCAGGAGGAGTTAAGTCAATTGAGAAAGCTTTAGCCCAAGCCGAAGATGAAGATGACGCTGCTGCAGCCGCAGTTGCAATGAAAGAAGTCAATAATGAAATGGATGCCAATGATTTTGTTGAGGAAGAAAATAGAATTCGAAGAAAACAATCTACTACTCCTGCCGCAACCCGAGTGCAAACTCCAGCTACCGAAGCAAGTAGTGTAGGACCCACAACAGCTAACGAAGATGAAGAAGAAGAAGAAGAGGATGATGATGGATATGAAGATGGAATTGGTCACATTGATGAATATATGATTAGGTTTATTGAAGCTGGATATTTCTGGGATTAATATAGATATATGTTTTTCTTTTTATTTTTTTTTCTCGGCGTGCGTGTGTGTGTGTGTGTGTGTTTGTGTAAATAGTCTATGTACCTGGAAATTATTTATTTATTATTTTTATTTTATTATTTAATTTTTGATTTTTGTTGTAATGTAATAGAATATAATGTTTAAAATTCAATCAAGAAAAATTTAATCACAAGAAGCAAAATAAAGATTTGGACAAAAAAACGTACAAAATATTAATATATATAGCATAAATAAATAAATAAATAAATAAATAAAATAGGATATCACTAAATTACATAGTTATTTTAAAAATGATTTATAAACTCTCATATTGGCCACTAATTCTTCTTCATCAATATCATCTTCATTTTCAGATGAACTACTTCCTACACTTTCCAACGACTTTTTTATTAAATCCCATCTGTGCTGATGGGAAGAAGTGGGACGAGATAAAGTCGGCTGTGAAAGAATTGATGATGATGATGGTGGTGGTGGATGTGGTGATGATATTGATGGCGGGGGTGATGATGGTGATGGTGGTGATAGTGGTGGTGGCAGCTTGGAAGAGGTTGTAATATAGTTCTTCTGAAAAGATGATTTGGTCGTAGAACTAACTGAGCAAATGGTAGACGGGTCAGTCACAACTGATTTATTCAGTTCTTTTGATTCCACCTGTTTAACTTTCTTGGTCACCTTCTGCACACTCATTTCAAACTGTTTCCTTTTCTTACTCGACTCTCCTCCTTCTTTCCTTTTTTCCCTCCTTGTATCTCTTTCATGTTTCTTTTCTTCTACTCCATAAAGAAAGTGTTTCAGTACTGTTGAATCACCATACGTTTTAGATGATAAAGTGTTTTTTTCAACTGGGTTGAAGTTAATTTCTTTCCCAATATATTGGAGCTCTGATCGATATTCACTGGCCTTTCTTTTTTGAATAGATAGTGTAGAATTATTAGGAGATAACGGTGGTGAAGATGCGAGAGAGCTGATCAATTTTTTCCCACCCTTTTTATATGTATGATCTGACTTTAAACGCCTGGAAGCTACTGATCCAACTGATACAGTCCGTTTTTTAGAATTATTTTCGATGTGTTTCCCTGTCACGCCTCTACTTGCTGAACCAGATCTCGACTCACCAACATCTTTCTCAACATCTATTTTTTGATTATCATATTTAGATGATAATACTGTATCAGAATTCCTACTTTTTGAAACATCTTCGCTAGAGTTTTTCGAAATTGCAGTCAATTCATTTCCATCATTCCTCTCTATTACTTCGTTCATATCAATTGTTCGTGTCATAACACTGTCATCACATAAAACTTTCTTTTCTCTTAGATCTTTATTACTAGCATCTGGTTTTTTTGATATGTCGTCATCAAATATTGTGCTCTTTGATTTTGTTATATCTAAATTGGCTTTTTCAGAATCTTCAATCGTACTTTTATCACCAGTAGTATTACTCGTACCCGCGATTTCCTTGCCCAAACTAGATTTTCTGAGCATAAATCCTGTCAAATCTCCATCAAATGGGCTATTGAACTCCCTGCTATTTCTACTAGATTCATTGTGTCGAATTGACAGTTCTGGCTCCTTCGATTGTTTCGGATTTGATGAAGGAACCGGATTTGGTAAAATTGGAGCATGAATCGTTTCTTGAATTGACTTATTCATACTAGATTTAGGAGCCAATCTAAAGAATATTGTTGAATTTTTTGTTTGTGAACAATCAATCGAACTTTGGATCTTAAGATCAAAAGATTTAAGCGGTTCTTTACTTAATGTATTCATATCACCACTTTCAGCCACTTTTTTCAAAGGTTTCAAAGATTTACTGGCACTAGTAAGCTTTGGTTCAGATTCATTAGCGTTGATAGGTTGAAAGTTTCTGATTTCACCAGATAGAGTTGAAGTTTCTTTTTCATCTTTGATAGGAACTGAAATATCTTCTGATTCATCACCCTCTACATCTTGTTTTGTTAATGACAAATTAAAACTCTCTATGCTGCTCGATACATTATTTTTGTCCACTTGAGAATCTAATTTACGCTGCTTTTCATTTGCTGGCGACTCATAAGGCCCGCGTAATACAGTTTTATTTTGGGCATTTTTCTTAGCAACCAATAATTTCAGTGCAGTCAATCTCGGATCACTGGATTTATTCGCGGCAAAAGCGTCAGAAATAGGTCGAGGTTTGTCAATATCAACAACCAGCCGTGAATCATCAGCATTATTCTCTCTAGAGGTCTTGGAAATAGATGGCTGTTCGAGATTAGAAACAGGTTTTGTTGAAGTAGATGCATCATGTATTGTAGAAGCAACAGGTGCCGCTGATTGAGAACTTTTTTCAACAGTAATAAGTTTTTCGGGTTTAATTGTAACGCTTGCCTTATTCGTATTTAAGGAATTGGATATAACGTGAGGGTTGCCAGGTAGAGGTTTCATCAACGTGGTTGTAGTGGGTGCCGTTGTATTATTAGTTTTACTCTGATTTGCAGAAATTAAAGTATTATTTGCGCTGCTAGAAAGAGTTTTCATCGACATGGAAGCAGTGGGAACCACTGTACCATTATCAACCTTATTCGTATTTGATGCAATATTAGTGTTGCTGACAAGATGTTTCACCGACATAGATGTAGTGGGACCAGTATCAGCCGTTCTCGTACTTAAAGTAATGGGGTTTACTAGGCTAGAAGTAATAGGAACCATTGTATCATTCTCACCCTTACTCATATTTGACGAAATTTCAGTGCTATTGGCAAGAGGTTTAACCGAAGTTGAAGTAGCGCAAACAATCGAATCATTATAAGCTGTACTCGCATTTGAAGTAAGATGGCTATTACTAACAGGAGGGCCCACTGGTGTGAAAGCAGTGACACCAGAGGTACCATGAGCAGTTGTATCATCTGTGAAGAAAGGAATAGGTTTCAATTGAGTTTCGACTTTATGGTCATTTTTAACTAGTTCTAATAAATTTGGAATATCGGTATCAGAGTTGTTAGATTTTCGGGTTTCGACGGAAACTGAAGATGTATCAATTCCAACGTTAACTGATTTTCCAGATAATTCCGTCTCAGAATTGGGGATTGGATGTTTATTTACACTAGTTGAACGAGAATTCAAATGATCTTCATACCTTTTCTTAGTATAGCCATGTAAAGCATTGCGTGCAGCTCCAAATATTCTTATCAGAAATAAATACTGAAAGTCGGTCCATGGATCAGTTGATTTTAATCCAGTAAATATACCTGCCAACACCTGATCTGTAGACAATAACTTAGAACTTTCTGGAGAAATTTTTACATCAGTGTGAATTTCTTTACACACTTTGATTGGGATCCTTTCGGCAAAATTAATTATGGATTGTTCAATGAGTTTCAATGTATTAACTGCTTTGTCTTGGGTTAGATTGACATTGAGGATTGTTGACCTAACAATAAAATAAACGAGAGCATTAAGTTTAATAGGTGTGTTTAAAGGCATATCGATAGACTCGTAAGAATTTTTGATTCCCTCTAGCAACGACTCTTCAAGATCAGTTAAGGGTGTATCAAGATTGATTTCAAGATGAAATATATGATATGGTTGTTCTAAGCCACTTTGCAAAATCGCATTAGATTTCGTGCCGGGATCCAAAGATGCCGAAGAAGCTGTAGACATTAACGGAGTCAAGTTGGATACATATGTTTGAGAAATGGAGTTAATAGATGGTTTGTCCAACAATATTTTTAGAGAATCCTTTGATAAATTATCATGGATGGAGGGACAAGATTCTGATTCTCCATTTAACTTAGTCTGTATATTATTGTTATCTATTACTCCAGTAGAAAGTTTTGATCCCAGTACAGACCGTGATGCTAGTAAAGAATTAGATCGAATTGATACAAGAGAAGCCTTTGTTTGTGGTAGATGATCATAGGGATGATTAGTGTGAGACGAATGATGGCTCTGAATTGATGTATTTTTCCCTAACGTGTTTGCTTCATCTGAAAATGATTTAGTTATACTAGTACTTGATGACGTGGCAGGCAGCAAGTTCGAATTATCAGAAGATGAAATACTATTTGGCTGATTGTAAATAGACTCAGGGAAACTTTGAGGTTTGTTATTTGTCAAATTAGAATCCAAATTTTTATCACCAGAAGTATTGCTCTTAACGTTTATAGGATTGTTATTGGCTAGAGAGGGGCATAAAGATTGATTTGATAATAGAGGTTGTGCTGTTGTCGTAGCCTGATTAACAATTCCACGATCGGGTGTGATACCAGAAAATGTAAATAACGGTTGAGTAGGGTGATACTCTCCATAATTTTCATTGAGATTTTGAACTTCAGAGTGAGGGTAAAGCTCTACATGAACAAACATGTTATTATAATTCACAAAATTGATCAAAAGCACAATGTCAGAGGAACCACGAAATGATACTGCAATTTTTCCCAAATTGGATGTATTAATTTTATGAGGCACACACCTTAATTCTATTCCAGTTGCAGACTCATAAGAGTTGATTAATATGTTCTTATAAATATCGAGATCGCATACTAAATGATTTTTGCACCCTTTTATTAAATTAGATTCATTGATAATTCGAGAGAGAATTCGGAAGTCTAGTAAAGTTCCAACTGTAGATTCAAGATATACATTAGAATATCTTTTAAAAAAGAGTGACGGTTTACTAAGAATTATCTCCGTTCGAAACCACTGGATGAAATGAGGTTCCTTTATATAACGTATTACCTCAGACAGATTAAAGTACAGAGGTTGATGATTCTGGGTAGATAAATTATATTGATGTGGTTGATGAGTATTTTGAACCGGCATTTGAGCACTATCGTGGTTCATTCTCCTATAAAGTTCATGAGATCCTGATGTGATATTTGGATCATTTGGAGGAACTTGAGGCATAATAGGTACAGGTATCGATTGATTACGCGGTTGTGTAACAGGCTGATGTTGTGCTAATTGATGATCAGTTTTCTGATGTGCTGCCAAATCATGTCTATTTGGTTCTATCAGTTTAAGTGACAATTGTGACAAATATTTAGAGAAAATGGGGCTTGATTTCGTAAGATGTATCATAATTCTTAAAAATAAATTGGTGTCAACGATGTAGAAGTGACGGACAATGGCTATTAGACAACAGAATCTATCGAAAAATATAGAAAGTCCGCTGTCATTTTTTATTAAAGATGTGGAAAGCTTCACTGGATCTTTTATGAATGGCTTCAATTTTTCAACCTCATCAGCACCCATTATCTGGTTCAAACCATTTTCAAATAAAATAAAAGAATAAGTGCTCATAAGCGATAAACTTATTTCTTCATTGGCCTTTTGTATTTCAAGTTTAGCGGTATCTGGAATAGTTAGCTGAAATGCTTCTTGTTTAAACCATGATTCGACTCCTCCATGTTTCACGGCATTCTGGAATTTTTCCCAAAATTGGTCAATTTGATATGAAGTATAACGTTGAGATGTATGCTGATTAGTAAAATTAAATTCCAGAGATAATGTGGGCACTTTCTGAGCACCCAAAGAATTGGATCGAGTTAAACGAACATTATCTTGTTCATTTTTAGTTGGGTCTAGAGTAGTTGAAGAGGAAAATGGCACTGTCAGATTTGCTTCTGGATCAATTTCCATTGTCGTAGAACTACTAGGGGGTTTCCCAACAGTGACTTGTGTGATAGATTTAGTTTGCAAATCGGGATCAAAATACGATTTATTTGGTTGGTCTAAGTTGTGAACTCGTTTATAGCTATCGTCTTCTGAGTCCGTTTCGGTGGTAACATCTCGTAAGATTGGTCTATTCATGACATGTCCTTTAACAATAATGCGAGACTTGTCGTTAAAATAAGATGCAAATTTATGATCAACCTCTTGGACTTCATTTGAAGTATCAAATAAATAGATTATTGGTTGTTTTCCGGATTTTCTTGGTTTGACGGGTATTTTTAACATTTGAATCATTTCACTTAATGGTGGTTCTGCTTTGATATCGTCTAATATTAATTCAGAGCTGTAAATACTATTACTCGATGCATTTGTTTGTTCCTTTGGTTCTGCTTCCTGATTATTCAAGCTAAGTCACAAATATTAGGTTATATACTACACAACAGATATTAAAAGGTTACCAAAAACATACCTTTCATTAGATTTTGCAGAGGCCTCATTGACAATTATATCAAGATATTCCGATGGATTACTGTAAAGATGAAATGTTCTAGAGACAATGTTAGCAATATCCCGAGAATCAAATCTTTACAAGTTTAAAACATACCTGGCTGATTGTTTTTCTTTATCGGTGGAGTCAGTTAAGTCTGATTGGACCTGTAAAATATATGGCGTATATTCTAATGTTCGAACGTCATGATGTTGGTTGTGTGAACTATTTAGTCGATTCAATCGTCGAATATTCTCATCACGCTGTAGTACTGCCTTTAGAGCGGAGTATACACCCTTAGGGAAATCATACTTAATCTGATACTGTAGGAAGCAAAATAAATTATTCATAACCTTCTCCCAATTATATGCTTTTCTGAATTCGTCAAAGAAATTTGAAAGACTAAATGGTTCAGGGGTGTTTTCGATGATAGTAGCAAAATGTTTAAATCTTGGTATTAGGAGAGTTTCAGATATCGCATTAATATTCCGCATGTATGTAGAGTAGAACTGTAATAACTGAGGTTTTGTGGTATTAATGTTGTTGCTCAAAAGTTGTGACATTTTCGAGATCAAATGTTGTGTCAAAATATCGAGACAAATTTCATCCAAATAAGGTGATCTCGAGATATTAAAACTCGTATAAAACTTAGTTGAAAGCTCATAAAAATTAAATACCCAGTGACTATAATCGCCGTTAAAATGAATCATGAAAAGAGCAACAGAAGCCATATTCAATACGGAAAGCAATAATTTAATGACAGTATCATCCTTAGCGCTCAACTCATTTATATCGAACAGAAAATTCGAGGACTGTGACGACTTATAAAATTGAATCAAATAACTGATTCTTCTAACATCCGCAACAAATTTACTTGGCGACTTATTCAGATGTGCCTGTCGCGTTGTCCCATAATTGATTGTGAGAAAGTAATCGAGAAACGATCCAATGTCCTTCGCTATCGCGAGCCCATCATTTGAGAGATATTCGAGAAAGATGACATCCTGAAGAAAGTTCACCTTTTGAGGGTCAGTCATAATAACAGAAATGACGATAAGCAACGATACGGTAAAAAATATCGGTGGAATTGTAGTATTAACAGGCTCTATGATCGTGTTTGTGGAGGTTTACCATAAACTTTGTTCCAAAGATTTTATTCCACAATATATTCCGGGTTAGGGCTAAGTGTCCTAAGAATGCGGTATGAATATGGTATACAAACCTTGGAAGAGACAAATGATAATTCGTCTAAAATATTTTTGCAAAGTTTCTCTGATTATTAAATTAATTTAATATTAAGCAACTATGATATTATTTTTATTGAATATATTTCAGGTTTCTAACATTTGAATGTTTCTATTTGCACTTGCACCAACTTTCAATAAGGCACGGCTGGAACTGTGTTTATTTTTTTATTTTTTTATTTTTATTTATTTTTTATTTTTATTTATTTATTTTTTATTTTTTTCATATTTCCCATATTTATTATATATTTAAGATAAGTTTGTTATTTATTCATCTTATGTCGATATGATCTGATGGATAGAAGTATTTGAGAGGATGAAGTCAATCACAATAATAACTTTCGGACTCTAATGTACGGCTGCATATCACGTTCCTCCCAATTTTTAGTATAATCACAGAAAAAAAATAATATACATATAGCCAAGTTCTAGATAAAAGGGAACCAAGGGCTAGTAATCTTCTAGAATATACTAAAGGTATAAATGATCCAGTTTTTTATTAATTCCAGCAGTGATGACAACCAGAAAAAAACAATACAAGGCGATAAGGATAATGAAAATGTTAAGGAAATTGATAATAGACGGCCCGAAATATTTCGGTAGACATTTCAAGAAATTATGTGTGTCGCAGTATTAACAATGGCACCTGTACTGGATCAATTTCGTCAGGTAACATGCAAATATGTTTAATGAAAATAGGACAAGATTTTGATTTTACTTTAGGTAAGTTATCTTGGACAGTATCTTTATTTGCACTTGCATCAGGGTCATTGTTTCTATTTCTTGGTGGAGGAGCAGATATATTTAGAAGAAACATGGTAATAGAATCGTATGAATTGTATCCGTTGTTTTCTTTCATTTCTGGGTTTATGCAAGCTGCCATTGCAGCTGCTGTACCATCAGCTGTAGGCATTTTACGATCAGTTTATAAACTAGAATTGCAAAAAAACAGGGTCATGGCAGTATTTGCAGCGGGTGCTCCAGTTGTTTTTATTATGGGGATCATTGCAGTTGGTACAATTCTTATCGTTTATAGCTGTTTTGTGGTTCTATTCAATTATATATTCTATGGCCGCTGTAGGAGCATTTCTTATTTTTCCCAAAACTGATAACGATAAAGAGTTGAAATGGCCAGTTATTTCAGAAGGGTTGAAAAATCTTGACTATGATGGCGCTTGTTGGGCAATTACTGGATTCACTCTTTTTGTATTTACTATAGGCAGATGCTGTTTTAGATTGATGGAAATCTCCGTATATCATGGCAATATTTATTTTAGACGTTTTGGTTATTGTGGGTTTCACAATACACGAAGCCAACATGTCTAAGTACCCTTTTATACTTGTGGGACAGACGTTGGAAAACTTCAAATTTAATCCCTTTATGCATGCTGATCATGTCTGAAAACTGGATGAATTTTACTGGTGCATTATATTTTGAAATAATTTGTGATGCTACATCTATTCTTACTGCTGTTTATTGGATCCTTCAAGCAATTTCAGGAAGAATAGGAAATGTCACAGTTGCATTTACGTTGTATATAATCCCTGGTCGCATTATTCTCACTATTTTTTCCCTGGCTCTGCACTTATTTAGTCATTCATCCCCTTAGATTCATAGTACTGAACATACACATTTCCAGCCATGATTCTCGTCGTAATAGGTGCTGATGTACAATGTTGTCAACATGTTAACTATAACATTAGTTTCACGATCGATGCAATCTTTGACTGCTGGTGTTTTTAATAGTACATTACAATTTAGTACAGGAATAAGATTGACTGCTTCGTCTGCAGTTCAGATTGATGTAGCTTCTACTATACCACAGCCTATGACAAACCAGGACTTACTAAATTTATATCATTTTGCTGTAGATATTGCTGGACTATCAGTAATTGGCTCATTTTTTTTGAAAAGTTGGTACTCATGGTAATGGAGATTCGAATTAGAGAAAAGGCTTAAGCCAGTGACGTGGTTCAAGTATAAGTCCGTGAGACAACTTTACTTGGATTATACCAAAAAAATTTGGTTTCTATAAAATCTACCCATTTTATTCTTAAACAAATTCGAACAAAGAAAATAAATGATATTTAGATAGATACATATATATACATACATAGTACCACCATCATCATTATGGTGAATAGAATTTATAATTCAGTTATATTATTATGATGAAAAAAATTATTTCCATATTGGGAAATGCATCAATTTTTTCATTATTGTATGATATTTTTTTTTAACGGAAACATGACCAGAACACGGGCACACATTACGGCGACATTGTGTCTATACTAACATTTGAACATACATACATACATACATACATACATACATGTGTACGTACATACCTATGTACATATGTGTATGTATTAAAAGCATACTATATGTACAATAAGGATATCCAAGATTTGTACTGAAAAACTTCACCTACTAAATCTTACGCCTACTTTTATAAAGTACACAGAATAAGATCTATAATACTAGCAAACACACAAGAATAAATGATTGTCAACATTTTTAATTTTTTCATTTCATACACAAAGAACTTTATTAAAGGATGATATTTTTTTGTTTTGAACTCCAATTTTAGTTTCTCTTGCGGTTGCGTCTGTCTTGTGTTTGAGCAGAAACTTGGGTGATGTTAACGGGGAGAGAAGTGAAACCCAAAGTCTTAAGAAGATCGGCGGTGTCGTTGTCAACATCGAGGGAACCGTCAGTGTTGGAAAGGTCGAGAACGGAAACCTCGGGGACGTATTGATCACGTCTCTCACGCTCTTCTTCTTGAAGCTTGAAGGAGATACCACGGACAGGTCCCTTTTGAATACGCTTCATAAGATGGGTGGTGTAACCAGCAATCTTGTTACGGAGACGCTTAGAAGGAATGTAAGCAATCTCATCGGCAAGACGCTTGTTGGTCTCGAAATCGAGAGTAAGCTTGGGGTAGTAACCCTCAATCATTTGCTTAGCAGCACGCTTAACAGTCTTAGTTCTGACGCGACCCTACAAATAACAGTATTAATATCGTCATCACCATGATCGATCATATTGATAGTGTCATTACTTACCATTTTGTATGTAGTGTAGTATCAGTGAGCTGAGGTTTCGGAAACACTAGAAGGTAAAAAAAAAAAGGGAGAAAAAAATTAGAAAAATCGTCTTTCACAAAACTCGAAAGAAAAAAATTTAACACAAAGGGTTTGGGGTATTTTTGTAATGAATAATACAAAATTTAAAAACTTTCTATTTGGGATATGTATTTGTGACTGGCAAGTAGTTCTGAGACCTACACGCTTTGGCTGAAATTTTTCATTTTCTGCTCATTTTTATGCGTCATTAATTAGTCAACATTAGTAATTTACAATAACCCTTAACCCTTACAACGCCACTACCGTCAATTTGCCAACAAAATTTAGACATCACCACCACGCATTTCGGTCAGTTAAGACACCGTCGCTTCAAGTTACAGGAAAACATCATCCTCTGAAAGCAGTTTTCTTATTAATCGACACATTTCCTATCCCATACTTTGACATTGTCATTGTATAACATCCAGTCCTGTCAGTCAACCACTCAATCATAAGACATACACCTTGATTATTATTACTATCGTCAGAAAGTAGTCTCCTTGACCAGCGTACACACTTAACTGGAAACTATACCCTTACCCTTATGTCAGATTCGAATAAGCTAACTACGACTGTAAAGGTGCCTGAACCAGGGGCAAAGTGAGTGATATTTATTCTTTCCTTCTCGAGAACCTTTTTACTAATTTTAAACCAAGATTTCATTGTGATATTTGCGGATGTGACTGTTCAAATTTAGTTGGCATCAAGTGTGCTGTATGTCCTGATTACGATCTCTGTGTACAATGCTTCTCTCGTGGTAAATATTCTGGCGATCATAAACCATGGCATAATTATCTTATCATTGAACAGAATGCTTATCCCATCTTCGACGAGAACTGGGGTGCTGATGAGGAGTTACTTCTCATCGAAGGCATGAAGTCCTTTGGCTGCGGTAATTGGCAGGATATTGCTGACAATATCGGTGGCCGAACAAAGGAGGAAGTTGAACAACATTTTACTGATATCTACTTGAATAGTCCGACTTACCCAATCCCTGATATGAGCAAGAAGTTTGTTCATGACCCTACTGACTTCACCAATCGACGACGAGCAAGAATTGAAGAATACAGGCGAAATACTAAACTGGCTGCTATTAAGCAAAAGCCAAGTGCATCAATACCTTCATGTCATGAAATTCAAGGATATATGCCTGGTCGTTTAGAATTTGAAACGGAATACGAGAACGATGCGGAAATGACGATAAAAGATATGGCGTTTGATCCAGATGATAATGAAACAGAAGTTGAGTTAAAATTAACTATTCTTAATATTTATAACTCTAGATTGACAAGTCGAATGGAACGGAAGCGTGTTATGTTTCAACATGATTTATTGGAGTATAGGAAGAATATGACTATTGAAAAGAAAAGAACAAAAGAAGAACGTGATTATCTCAACAAAGTTAAAGTGTATGCTCGATTAATGACTCCAAAAGATTATCAGAATTTTGTCACAAATATCCTTACTGAGATCAATTGTAGGAAACGAATTGCAGAGCTTCAAGAATATCGACGTAATGGTATTCGAACATTTGCAGTTGCTGCAAAATATATGAATGATAAAGTAACAAACAACAATTTGAACGGATTAAGTTCGTCAAGCTTGATTAGCTCTAATTTGAATCAAATAATGGCCACTGGATCTCGTCACACAGCCAATTCTTCTTCACGTTACAGTTCGAATATTTCTGGATCAGCATTATCGAATAATTCATCATCTAATGAATTATTTAAAGGAAGTATTCATCCAGTTCATCATCAAACACACGATGCAGGTAAATATTTAAATATTGATGCTGTATCGTCTGAAGAAATTGATGATGTTACCAGTGCAGCAGCGGCATTAGCTACTAATGAAAATGGACAATTAGTTATTCCTAAGATCAATACCAATACTCTTACTCCAGCTGCTTGTGATCGACTCAAAGCTTTTAATACCCAAACAAAACTTTTTGGCCCGCTTGGAAATATTGGAGAACCTCTTGATATTTCTCGAGCCACCGATGTTGAACTTCTTTCAGCGGAAGAACAAGTCTTATGCTCTCAACTTCGTATATTACCCAAGCCATATTTGGCAATCAAAGAAACATTATTCCGAGAATTACTAAGATCGGGTGGAGTATTAAGAAAGCGAACAGCTAGAGAATTGGTTAAAATTGATACTAATAAAACGACTAGAATTTATGAGTTTTTTCAGGCACAAAAATGGATTGCTTGAGAAATAATTTGATAATGAAATTATGAAAATATACTAATATAAAAAAAAAATTAATAACAATAAGGATAGTACATTCATTTGTAAATATATGTAGTTATGGAGAATAGGTATTTATGTACATATGTATGTAAATATTGTACGATATTGAGTATCAGAGGTTACTTTTATGATTTTATTTTTCATGTGACTAGAAAATCTGAATTAACGATGAGTTGAGAGTATTGCAATTGTTGTCTATTTCCATAGTAGTCAGAAATAGAAAAGTATTTCTCAATGGCCATCTTCTCATCTTCGAGATATAACTCTTTTAGACATATTTTTCTTTCTGCCTAACTTGACTCTATTTATTCCCTTCTTGATAATCCACAACTAATTATTCTATTATTATAAGAGATTTTACTACTTTTTATTTAGTAATACCATCACAGTCCTCTTGTGGAGTTCTAGTCATTTATGCGATTATATTCCAACTTATATATGTCGAATTTGTGCAACATCCATAGCAATTAATAGACAACGAAATAGACTCTATATATGGCGTCGAAGTTATCTATTTAAATGTGTGTCAATAGTCAGATAATAGTAAACCATGAAAAGGAGTATATATGTCATCATCATATAGAATCAAGTTTAACCATAAGTATCATCCCATTCTTCTTCACTATCCTCTTGCTCGATCAATGCTTCTTTCTTTCTCTGCACATCGGCCCTACACATCGGACAAGTCGGATGCTTTTTTAACCAAGGCCCAATACATTCCAGATCAAACATATGGCCACATCTTAGCTTAACAACTAACACATGTTCTTCTTCCGTATAAAATGTTGTACAGATAGCACACTGATCATCTTTTTTCAACTTGCGCTTGGGAACTCTTTCAAGTGAATCTAAAAACTCTTGATCCACACCTTCTTCTTTTTTCCCGTCATATAGGAGTTCGAGTTGCTCTAATAAACCTGACTCTAAACGGGCTGGTAGCCCTATAGCTTGTGCAAAATCAAGAGAAGCCTGCATTCTAGGATTTAGTAAAATTTCCATGGGGTCACCGGAGCTAACTCTGCCTCCATCATTACTATTCTCTGTAACTCATTAGTTAGCAAAACGCACTCTTACTTTCCAATGATTTCATATAACAAAAAAAGAAAATTCCATACCTGACATAATATAGATACTCTGTTATCTTTAAAAGAAAATAATAATAATATTAATAATAAACACCAGTACACTAATGATACAAAAAGTGCTTCTAGGTTTTAAGAAAATGAAAAAAAATAAAAAATAGTGGCGATGGGCTACCGAATAGAAAAATCAAATGTTGTAGATTAGGGTTTGTGATAACTTCAGCCGCACTGTTGCCCCAGACACTGCAAGAATAACAATATTATTTGTTTACATCAAACGTATTACGACAAGATGACGGCGTAAAAATTGGATAATATATATTGTAAAATCCAAAAAAGGATAGAAAGCATGTAGATAGAAAGAAATATGTACCACAGCCGTAAAATAAAAAAATTGTCAATAATTTTACGAATAGTTACTGATATCTGCATAGAACTGGGCGTGGGAAGTGTCCAAACATATATCATTAATTACACATGTACATAAAGCAACAAAATGTCTATAAAAATAACAGTTTAACTGTTTTCCCAAAAAAAGTTTATCCAGTTTAATAAAAGAGTATTTAAAGAAAAGCAATAAAACACATGCTTACCTAGGTACCTAGGTAAGTAGATATGAGGGGTCACAAGAACTTCTGATTAATAAGAACAGGGTCATATAGGATCGCCTTCTTATTAGTTTGAAAAGATTAAAAAAATGTACAATAAAAGACCGGATTTGACAGAGGGAGACGAAATATTAGAGAAAATACCAACAAGAAAACTGTCCTATACATGTTCTATGCTAAGCCTTCGTTGCGAGTTGTGGGGAGGTGGGTATATTAATAATCATGAGAAATATACAACATCTACTATTTTAATAAACAGGTAATACTTTCAAAAATTGTTAGACTTTCATGTTCCATTCAAGGCTGTCCATATTGTACATGCAACCATTAATGACTTCACGAAAGTCTCAGGAAGTGATTCCAAAATATTTGAAAAAACAATCCATTAGTTTGCAATCTTTCTAAACAAACAAAATTAAAGTGCCAATGTTATATTTCCTACTGACCTTGGCTTGCTGAAAATTTCTAAACCTGGATTAAAAATTCACTTACAACGGGTTTTTGCAAAAGGAAGTATTACAAGTTCTCATAGCCTAAGTCCTAAGTCCTTAATCTTCACACCCAGTATAAACCAAGTTCGACCTTATCCATAGGAAAACTCTCCACTTGTAACTTTTATTCTTTCTTTTCCTTTTTTCATATTCCCTTTGTAAATTACGTTAAAAAATCAACTAAGATCAATGAGTAAAGGACATTTATCTCAAATGAGAGCGCCTTGTAAATATGGAGCTACGGAAAATATAAATTAGTCAGGGAGAGACCATCATATTATATACCAGTTGTAATTAGGCCCAGAAGGGATAATGCTATGAGCCAGTTGGACTGTACAAAACTTTATCCTTTTGCGTTAAATTGTGTAAGATTGCATTGTGGAAGATGTCGTTATGTCTCGTGTAGTAATAATGCTATCTGACACATATACACCATTTTAGACATACAGGAACTTATTTGAGTTAACTATTTCACTGTTTAATCCTATTTTCATTTCTTGAAGACATAACACTGCAAAGTAGTAATTGTCTATGTATGTATGCATTATAAGTGAGAGTGACTGAAATTTATTATACCTTCTTCATTTCTTTGCCATAACTTTTACTTTAAATCCTTTGATAAGCATAAATTGACAACTAACTGACAACATTTTTTTTCAATATGCCTAAGCATCTAATGCTCAATTATATATATATATCTAGTAGATAGGTAGGTACATTGCAAAGTATAAAGCTTCTTTTATTATCTTGCTACTATATGGGATAATGTCTTCTGAACATGGTAAGTTTCTTCTTTTGTATCCTAAAATGACGGATAGTATGTAAATTGCTTCTACTACGAGTGTGACTAAATGTTACCGTGACTCATGAAAATTTTTAGCTGACAATTCCATATGGCACCAGAATTTCTTGGGTAATGACGAAACCTCTTCTGACGATGACTTCACTGATGACAGTCACAGAAAATATCTAAACTCCATAAAAATAAAAGAGCAAGAAAATCATAAAAAAGAACATCAATAACATAGAACCAAACAATTTCTAGAATCTATTAAAAGAGGTTCTTTTAATGACTTGAAACAAGATGATCAGTGTGGAATTTGTATCAAATATTTTATATCACCAGAAGAAAATCCACAAAATGGGGATATCATGAAGTTAAAATGTGGATATATCTTTGATTTAAAAGGCATTCGTCTCACGGTTGACACCAGGAACGAAACATCACTGCAAGTCGAGGTTAGAAAAAGGCACATGAGTCGTTGGTAAAAAGAACTACATTAGGAAGTTACAAATAAAATAATTGTAGCATACTTGGAATTTGATTTGGTGATTTTTCCATATTCATAGTAAGATTTAAAGACAGAGAAGGAAGAAAAAAAAAACAATAGCGTCAAATATATTTCGGTCTAGATATACTTATTATTGCTATGTGAATAACATCAGCCGTACTAATATTTGGACACACTATACAGTGGACTTATTAATCGTGTGTTTCCAATTCACGAGAAAACGAAGGCCACGATTTCAATTGAAGCATCAGCAGTAGATGCTACATTTGTAACTGAATAGATCTCGTCTAAAAACTGCGTAACTTTCAATTATCTACCATCACGTGAACGTATTATAGATAAAATCCGTTTTGGTCTTTTGTGTACTCCAGTTTTTGGATTACTGCATTTGGCAATTAGAGAGAGCAGCAACTCTACAGAAAAAATAACCCCTTCCCCATCTTTCTCCCTATTTTTCCTCTATCTTCCTTCTTATCCCCTTTCTCCCTTTAATATCTAATCATTGAACTATGGCTATTAACGGTGAACTAGTAAGCAACCAATTGATCTTATGTCTTAACTTTTAGTGACTAACAATTCTCATCAAAAGACAAATATCCGCGAATACAAACTCGTTGTTGTCGGTGGTGGAGGTGTAGGCAAATCAGCACTCACAATCCAAATGGTACAGTCACACTTTGTGTCTGAATATGATCCAACCATTGAAGATTCATACCGCAAACAAGTGTTAGTCGATAATGTCCCTGCGCTTCTTGACATTTTGGATACTGCTGGTCAAGAAGAGTATAGCGCTATGCGTGAACAATACATGCGTACAGGAGAAGGCTTCTTATTAGTATATTCTATTGCCTCTCGTTCTTCCTTTGAAGAAGTCGTCGCGTTCTATAAACAAATCTGCAGGGTCAAGGACAGTGACCAAGTGCCCGTCATTTTGGTCGGCAACAAATGTGATTTGGATGACCATCGTAATGTCACAATCGAAGAAGGCAAGAGATTGGCTGAAATATTTGGAAACTGCAAATTCATTGAAACTTCTGCTAAAATGAGAATTCATGTCGAAGATGCCTTTTGTGAATTGGTCAAAGTTATTAGGGCTATGAATGAAAAGCCAAATGAAGATCAAGCGGCTGAAATGAATGAAGGTCCTCAAGCTGGTCCCACAACAACTGAGTCTAATCGCGTAATAGTCAATTCCCAACAACAGACAAATGAATCAACATCTCCTAATACTGAAACAACCAGAAATATGTCTCAAAAATTGGATACTGAAAATAAATCTACTTCTAGTAGTGGATGCTGTATCATTTGTTAGTTATACTACCAAACAAACAAACAAACCAACAAAACAAACAAACAAAAAAGATATTTGCATTTTGGTAATTAATAGCACTTGAGCTCGTTATATCGACGATTTACTACTCTCCCCCTTCTATTGGTTGTATGGTCTAATTGCTCATTTTACGTAGTTTATTTTTTTTTAATGTATAATTTTTCAACATTCATAATTTTTTCCCTTCATTTTTTTCTCTACTATATCACAAGTTCCAAGTTTAACTATAGTTAGCGAAGAATTTAATGCCACTAAGAGATGCGAATACCTGAAAGGCCAAATTTTATTATTATTTCTAACTATCTTCCTCTAGTTATTTTAACATTGGAAACATTTCCCTAAAATATTTTTTTCAATTATCAATACATGTATGTCTTTTATTCTTTTAGTAGTTTTCGACCTGTATAAAATAAAAACCACGAAAACAACAAAAGAATCATACAAGTTCGTTTCTGAAAATTGCCGACCATTTCAATCATTCGAAATATAATTCGAAGTTAGTCAAAAATAAAGAAAGTTTGGTTTCACTATGCTGAAAATATCTGACTCAGAAATAAATATGATTATACTCTGACTAGGAGCAACTATCAAATTTCTTCTGAATTAGTAATTTGGAGTTTTTTTCTTCTTTTTTTTTTTTTTTTTTTTTTTTTTTAAAAAAAACCCTTAAATTGGTGTAATGAACGATAAAAAGGACAGTAAATTAAAATCTCTTGAAATAAAATAACATGAAAACCAATTGAGTCCGAAATGTTGAAGAAAAACTGACAATCATAAATGATGGTGACAATCAATAAAACCTAATTCAAATAGAGTATCTCAAAAATCCTCTGATAGAATCATTAATGCACGACATGACTGCACAACTGTAAAATATAAAATTTTTGTCGATGAAACCGAATAAAAATAGAATACAAATTACCTGCTGGTAGAATTAGAATAAACCAGTCTAATTGACATAAAGTCAACATTGGAAACAAATTAAGCAAAGATATTCTAAATAAAAGCAAACCGGCAAAATCAAATTATTTGAAAGAGATGACAATAGATTGACACCAGCAATGACACAAATATCCTGTTGAACGCATCTGTATATATCAACTAAAATCAAGAAAAGATAGATCAAATCATCTCACTTCAGAAGAACACAGCAATAGTCACAAGAATAGGCATCAATCAAACAGAAAGTACCTTCAATAAAAAGAAAGATAGGAAAATAATAATAAAGAGTGAAATTTGACAAAATAATCTTCTAATTCACCGGAAATTTTGATGTAAAGTAAATGCTAGAGGTGATACAAATCGAAATGAAATCACAAGGCAAAAATAGCAAAAAAAAAAAAAAAAGTCGTTCTTGACAAAATAAGAACAAGTAGAAAATGAAAAATAATATGAACCCAAATGAAAATGCATTGTGATTTCTTTCAATCATTTTTTGGTAGGAGGTTCTTCATCATCAGAAAGTGTCAAATCAATAACATCAAATGTCCGTTTACTTCTTGCAACAACACTATTGGGTTCTAAGGAGGAATTAAAATTATCAGGGTTACCTAAAATAGCTTGCGACTTTATATTTGATGGATTTTTTGCAACGTCAGAATTATTGACAGCAGTAGTAGAATCAGACGACATTGTAGGACTAAGAGGAACAGGAACAATTGTGGGAAGAGCATCCACAACATTTAATGCTTTCAACGTTGTTGGAACTAACAAATAGTCAGAAATTGTATTGCGTGGCTTATCTTTTGAATAACAAAGATTAGAAGTAACTTCATGATCGCTATCATCAATATGTGAATGGTAGAAAATAGATGTTTCCCATGGAGGTAATTTGCTGAATAACTTAATGTCATCAGAATTAGACATCAATTGACTCTGTGACGTGTTTGAATTGATTGGAGGTACCACACGATTAATTCCAGGATCTGATGGAGATGTAGAATTGTTAGTTGAAAGAAAGAGTGTTGATTGTGGTAAATCTCTATCAAGAACGTCATTGTCTCCCAAAGTATCTGCATTTATTTGATTATGATCAAATGATAAATTTTCGTTCAAAACAGAATTTCGTTCCGAAGGGTTTTGGTTTCTTTCATTAGAACGATCTAAAGGTTGTCTCGATGAAGGAGTTAACAAACCTTGTATATTATTCCCTGCAGTTGATGTAGAAGCAGAGCTAGACAAATTGTATTCGTTTGCAAGTGGAATGGCTGGAGCGTTTGACACTGGATTTGATTGAATTTCACTAACAAAATTCGTGCTGTTGTCAGGGATATTGTCATCATCTGAGTCTGAGAGCATTATAATATCATCGCTTTCAAAAGCAGTAGTCGTATCCATTCTAGAAGCTAAATTTACTAAATGACTAGCAGGAATATCTGGTTCAGAAGATTCATCACTCTCTGATTCGTCCTTAATAAGAGCAGCATCATCAGGTAATTTCCAACTACCATCAGATGATATTTCTATTGAATCCGCATCATAAGCTTGTGTTTTCTGAAGAATATTTTTCATATACTCATCCACTTTTAAATCTTCAAAAGGCAATGCAGAATTACAAGACGGACAAATCCACAATAAAGCTTGTTGTTGAAGTTGCAAATAATTGAATAAATCAAAACATTCTAAATGGTCACAGCTTTTTCCGCGTACTGGTATCTGAATCCTTGTACAACCAATTGAACAGTTTAAAGGAATGAGTGTCTCACCAAGCTCCACTTCATCATCAGCAGTAGAAAAGTTCTTTTTAATGGTGTCTTCACTACTAATCATAGGCCGAGCTAAAATTTCTTGCAGCAATACATCGGTAGAGATAGGTTTAGCAAGGTAAACAAAAACTTTTGCTAAAATCTTGTTGTCAACAATTGAAAACTCTAAAAGATTGGCCAACTTTTGTTCCAGCGATACATAATCAGTTATATCACAGGGTTTACAAACTCCTTTTTTTCCTCGAATTCCCGGAGGATTTATAGTTACAACATGATTGTTGACCAGAAGTTGCATACCTTGTGGAAAATCCAATCCAAACTCTTGCGAAGGAGATACAGTTTCATCATTGAGGATGGACATGAAATAAATTTTGTAACCTTGATTTTTAATAAGCGATATCTCATTCGAAAGT
>JAJMJJ010000095.1:0-48164 GCA_030568955.1 Geotrichum siamense (nom. inval.) | reverse complement strand
TAATTGAAAAAAAAAATTTCAAATGCACAGGGAAAAATGTGACCATGGAAGCCTGTATCAGGCAAACAATAACACAGTCTTCTTTCATATAATGTTTTATGCTTGTGATTATTTTATTTTTACATTAGTATTTATTTAATTGTTATTCATAAGATTTTATATAGGACTTTAATCAGATTTATTATTATTATTATTATTACCTTTGACATAAATGGTAAAATCATCAACATAGCCAATGGCATGACCCCCATTTTTTTGGATCTTATCCAGCAGCGAGCTGGTATAGATAGCAAAAAGAAGAGGTGAAATAGGAGAACCTTGCGGAATCCCCATATTCACTGCCCTACTCTCTGATCTTTCTCCATCAATTTGCAGTTTGTAAAACATTATATGAAAGAAGATTGTGTTATTATTTGCCTGATACATTCAACAAGGATGTGTTGAGCAGAAGCTAACTCACCACATTGACAATTCTGGGTCCTGCTCTTGGACCACAAATATCCATATTTACCTCCTAGAGGCTCATTCAATTAAAGACGTTGACATCAAAAAAAAAAAAAACAATCGCCTCAAAAATTGACTTTTTAAAAACTGCTATCTAACTATTTGTATATGCAATAAAATTATAAAATTCAAGTTGTCCGATATAGTGTAACGGCTAGCACGGTTCGCTTTCACCGAGCAGTTCGGGGTTCGATTCCCCGTATCGGAGTATTTTTTTTAATTAACCACCATTAATATGGTTCATATTTTAATAAACTAGAAGACATTTTGTTTCGGAGGATGAAATTCACGTTCAAGAAAGATTAGTTGAAGACTAGGTACATAGGAAAGAACGAAAGAACTAACTTTGGTTGTGAGATATGATACCTTTTTTTGTACGTGCCACATCTGTCTCATTGAATTTTCTTTTGTTACTTAATAATGTGCTTCTCTAACAGAATATCACTTTATTTAAATGAAATCAAACAAATTTTTACATGGTTTTTTATTGATAGTAGTAGTGTCGTAAATGGTAAATTATGTAAAATCAAAAAAAAAAAAAAAAACTCGGCAACGGGGAATTGAACCCCGGTCCCCCGCGTGCTATTTTAATGATAAAACTTGACAGGCGGAAATTCTAGCCACTAAACTATTGCCGATTTATGTTTAACTTTGTTACATGACTTATTTAACTAAATGTTTTAAATTAATATTAGTTAATATAATAAGCTTAAAACAAGGTTTTTATTATTATTATTATAATAGATCTTATAAACCGTTGGTTAGGTTTTATATTAGAATACTGCTTTTATTATTTAAAAAAGAAAAAGACGTACATTGTTACCGGAATTACTAAGATTATATAAGAGGACATATTACCAGGAAAACATGTGTCCGATATAGTGTAACGGCTAGCACGGTTCGCTTTCACCGAGCAGTTCGGGGTTCGATTCCCCGTATCGGAGTGTATTTAATCCCCATTTTAAGTTGGAATGTGTCATCCTCTTTCGAATATTATGCAATCTTCTTCCCGCAAGATGCTTAGTGCGATTGTTCAACTTCGTACTGGGCATGGTGCTCTAGGGGGTAAATATGGATATTTGTGGTCCAAGAGCAGGACCCAGAATTGTCAATGTGGTAAATTAACTTCTGCTCAACACATCCTTGTTGAATGCAGTGAATTTGCTGCATATCGTTACATCTTGAGAAAGATTTCTCCGGAACTTGATATCAAGGTTCTCCTCGATACGTGTGAGGGCATTGATGCGGTGGTCAAGTTTCTGTCTCTTACACCGGCACTCCTCTCTAGATGGTAGGTCCCATGGACCGTTGGTTTGTAATGGTTTTTCCCTTGAAGAGATTATTCTCTACATCTGGAGATAATAAGTTTCTCCATTAGGATGATCAAGTTTTCCCATTGCACGGTAGTCAGTTTTATTACTGATTTCTGAAAAATTTAGCCCCATCCTAACTATAATAATTCAAAAGACACAGGGAAAAAGGTGACCTTGTAAGCCTGTATCAGGCAAAATTTAACACAGTTTTCTTTTATATAATGTTTTATTTTGTGACTATTTTATTTTTACGTTAGTACTCATTTTATATTTACTTATAAGATTCTATATAGGACTATAAACAGATTAATTATTATTATTATTGTTCACACACAAATCGAATTCACTATCAAATCAATTATTGATGTACTCTGTTTTATACCAAGAGTCAAGATATTAACTCAGTTTCTGTGTCTAGGCAGGATATATCTGATTTTTCCATCAGTATTCCAAGGTTGGAAAATACTTGCATTGTGCATGTTCAAGAAGAACCCTAGCCTGACCTTTTGGGTAGAAAAATAAACATTTTTCAATGGTGATATGGACCAAAACAAAACAAAAAAAAAAAAAAAAAAAAAAAAAAAAAAAAAAAACCTCTATTTTCAGAACAGCATAATAATAGAATAATGAGTAATAATAATAAAGTAGAAGAACTGAATCCATCTAAACTTGGAACAAGAGAATAGTGAGTTTTTTTTTTTAATATGTTTATTTAATCGATACACAATTATATTTAAAGAGTATTATTAGATGAACTAACTCGTTGGAACTTAGTTGGGACGAATTTTATTCAAGAGAACAAACCAATTTTCAAGAAAATCCTAATGATACTGGAGAATGCTGGTTCAGTGATTCTAATGCCCAGGATGTTATGGTGAGGTTTTTAGAAGATATGGCTACAGATGAACCTGATTTGATTGATGAAGAAAGTAGTACATTTGTGGATTTAGGAACAGGTAATGGACAATTGTTAGTGGGGATAAGAGAAGCTGGATTTGAAGGATATTTGACTGGATTAGATTATAGTGAGCCGGCTGTGGATTTTGCGAGAAAAGTGTTTGCAAAAGAGTTTGAAAGTAGGGATAAAAATGAGTTGAAGGCAGAGTTTTTGTATGCCGACTTCTTGAGCTCGAATGAATGGAATGTGGAAAAGAAACAATGGGATGTAGTCTTAGATAAAGGTACTTTGGATGCAATAGCTTTAGCAGATGCAAAGTATGGTGATAAATCTGGTGTTCAGCTATACCCTTCGAGAGCAGCAGAGATGGTAAAGGATTCTGGACTAGTGTTAATCACGTCATGTAATTTTACTGAACAAGAGCTAGTTAAAATAATGACAGGAGAAGGTTTATTCAGTGTATTTAAAAGTATTCCATATCCCACTTTTGAATTTGGTGGAGTCAATGGTCAAACTGTATGTACAGTTGCATTCCAAAAGATATTATAAATATATTGTTTATTATACACTGCACAATGATTATTACCTATATGTATCTAGAGACGTATGGAATATCGATAATTCAGCTGTTAGAAATTAGATCAAAAATCTTTTTAAACAATTGCTTTGCAATTTCCTGGTTGTTGGTTCTCAATGAGTACTGTACAGGCTTGCCATCTTCAACAGCAGTAATTCTAACAAATTTTTCACTTTGTAGTGAAGACTTCATTCCTGCGAAAACTTCAAAATTTTTATGTAAAGTAACATTAAGAATAACTTTGAGCAAGCCATCGGATCTCATAACCAAACGAGATTTGCCGTTCTCTACTGTTTGAGTATTTACATGGAGAGTTCCAACACCTCGTTCTTTCCAACCTTTGCTAGGATCAGTCAAATCTAAAATATATAGTTTAGCTCTACAACTAAACAATGACTTTTCTGATTCTTCTCCTGTAATTACTAAACAATAAGTTAATACGATTGGTTAAATTAGCATTAAATTAATAAGCATACCTTCCTGCTTTTCCAGTGGTTTTTCAATTTGAACATAAATATCGTCTTTTTCCTCTGATTGATTTTCAATCTCTTCTTTGTCAGCACTTGCCTTCTCTCCAAACACAGATTTTACTGTTGACTAAACCGCATAAACATTAGCAACTACAATAACAACAAAAAACAAAAAATCGATCACATACCTTGGAAGCTTCTTTTGAGCTAGACGACCAGATGGTCTCTTTTGGTGTAGAAAATATTCCTTCAGCACTAGCTTTGGGCGTAGCAAATACTGATTTTGATGGAGTTTCATTTTTATCTTTTTTACCGGCAAAAACGTTGATCTCGGGCGTGTCTCCAAAACCACTTCTCGCAAACGCTCCAAAACCACCCAAAAATGCTGATTTACCTACTGAACTAAACACTGAAGTTGTTTTGGGAGTTTCTGGTGATTTTTTACCATCATTTACACTTTTTTCTAAATCTTTCTTTGTATCATCATCACCATCCTCCGAATTCTTTTTCTCATCAACGGTATTTTCCTTGTTGTTGTCCTCTTTCTCCTTGTCGTCCTCTTTCTGTACAGATTCCTCTTTATTCTCTTTTTCTTCTTCCACTGGCTTTTCTTCTTCTATTTCCTCTGTAGAATCTTTCTTGGTCTCGTCATTTTCTAGCTCATTCTTTGATTTCTTCGTCTCGTGCTCATCAGCCGCAGGTTCCTCAAGTTCACGTTTAGCTACATTTTCAACTTCCTCTGAATCACTTTCATCGTGTGTTTGAATTCCATTAACTTCAATTGCTGCAGGTTCCTGTAAATCTTCTTTGTCACTCATTTTTCTTTATAATTTTAATGAATAGAAAGAAGTAATTTGTGTAATTACTATATACACTGCGAAAAGAAAAAAATAATAAAACAAAATGAAATAAACAAATAACCCATACTATAACAAATTAAATAGGGGTAAGGGTATATTAAGTGTGAAAAAAACAAAACACAACATAGTACACCGTTTAACAATTCAAAATCTAAAGGATAAAATATTGATATTTTGTATCTATAAAGTATAATACTCTTGTATGTACTTATTTTACATAAATGCACATGTGTGTATATATGTATGTAGGTACATATGTTAGTGTAAGGATGAATCTGGATATAAAACTCGTATGACAGCTGTCAGGTATATAGCAATGCTAGAAGTTGTATTTCAAAACTAAAATATTACTATAATTTATTCAATAACACCTAATTCTACAGGAAAAATATGGTGAAATTCATGATGAAACGGGTTCAAAAATAGTAAAGATTGAAATTTTTAAAGTCAATTTTGTAATGTTTATTTCTGTCAAGTTATAAAAAAATCAATACAGCTTATGAAGAGCTATATCAGCATTAATTGCTTCGCTAATTAGTATCGCAACTAAATTTTAGAATATTCTTCATTAAAGGTACCATTAATCAATATACAAAATATTTAATGCAACAAAATATGGAATCTATACAGATTTTCATCTTTATAATTTTTCCAATACATGACTGCCAGAAAGTAGCTAGAAAATAGACTAATAAGTCTGAAAATTAAATCATGATTGTGGGCTCATTCAGAAAGCTTTCTTGCATGCATTTCCAACCATCGACGTGCTTTAGTTTCGTTTCCCTTTGCCTCGTCAATCGCTTTCACAATCCAAGCACGTTCGTATACACCTTCTTCAACTATCATGTCAACAATCAAGTTTCTTTTTGTTGTAGATTCATCTACACAAAATGACATTTCATTATTGGAAAGAAAAGATTTTTGAATGGTTTGGACAATTGATGCAATACCACTTGATTTAAGTTGAGGATTTGCAGTGGCACAGGCTTTTACATTGAGGCAAAACGGTTTACCGCAACCACGAGTCATTTGAATAAAGTACCGCCGTTCAATTCTCGTTTTCAATTTAGTTCCATCTGGATCGTAAACGGTTGAATGAAGAGGACCAAAGCAGATTCCGCATAGTCCTAATGGATTAGATGAATCTGATAGTCGACTACAGTTGACATTAAAACAGACTTGAGGAACTTTATTGGAAGAACTTCGTCTTTGAGTGTCATGGTATTTTAAATGGGTGGCAAGAAGACTTAGTTTCACTATTTTGCCGCATTGATAACATTTAGTAGTACGGGAACCACAATGCGACTCATGGCCAGTAAATCCATTGAGACGATCTATCACACTAGATTCTTCTTGAGGAACTAAGAGATGACAAAACTGGCAAATGTGTAGTTTCGCAGGACAATCAGTAGATTGATGTAAACCTAAGGAAATTGAATTCGAGAACTCCGTCGAACATGATGCACAAGTTTTAGGAGTATGGACATGATCTTGATGAAAAATAAACGACGTCTCCGTATTTCCATAAATATTGCATTCTGTACAATGCCAATGAGAAGATGGTATTCCGCCACTATTACGAAGAAAAACTTGCCCACAACCGTTAGGACAGACAATATTATGTCGCTCACAAAATATTGAGTGCATTTGATATGAGTTGATGTTAATATATTTGTGACAGGTAGGGCATTGTTTAGTATCTGGTGGCTGTACTTCCATATTAATGTCTTCTATTTGTTGCACTACCTTTATTGAGATATTATTTAACGCAGTTGATATAGTTGAAACAACAACATGAAGTTGATCAATAGGCTTGTCGTTTGATGTAAGAAAGGCGTTTCCTGGCTGGATTGTGATGGCTTTATCAGGACTAGATTGTAATGACGACCACAGAAAAGATGTCGATGTTGTCGCAAAATCGTCTACTCCAATGTATATATTAGCATCTTCTACTGTTTCCTCGCTTTCCAACTTAAATAAGAGTGGCAGATTCCTATCCCAATCTGACACCCAACATTTAATCATAGTTGATTGATTAAGTCCAGCTAGAATTTCAACTTGATCGAGTTTTAATTCAAACGGTTTTCTTGCCACTACCCCTTTTCCGTTTGTTATTGGAGAAGCATTTAGAGGTTCGATAATGTCTAAATCCATATTGGTATCTACAACGCAAACTGCATTTTCAGGCATCAATTCTTTAACAACGCACTTCATATCTTGATCAATTACTATAATGTCACCTTTAGTCATAGCTGTGTACCCTTGTCGTAGTGCACTTTCGAGAAGTGGTTTCCAATTTGCGTCACCTTCCACTTCTAGTGTCACAGATGATCCTTTGGGTAAAAATGCGTAATCGATACGGACTTGTTGATTGATTTCTAGACCTAGACGTTCTGACACAACAGCAGGAATCTGAACTTGATTTTCTTCGCCGCTGAATTCACGTACACCGACATGAGTAAACTTTGAATTGCGGGTATTTGTGATACGAAATGTGAGTGGCGATGGAAAAGAACGGGACTGAGCAATTAGCGATTCTAATACACTAGCAGGTAATACAATTTTATCCGTGTATTTATCAGACAACTGACAATAATACAATAATGATGACCAAGATAATGAAGGATTATCTGACATAGTTTTGGTATAAATGTATAATAATGAATAGACAGCAAAAAAAAAGAGATCAAAAAATATCCACAAAGAGATACATAGTTGGGAGTTTTTTTTCAAATGATCCAAAATTCTCGATAAACCCAATGTTGAATTTGTAAGCTAGATCTTCTAGCGTCTTCCAATAGTGAATAGTTGTTCACGTTATGCGTTTGAAATCATAAAATTAACTACATATGTAGATTGCGAAGTTCATCCAGACTCCGTTTAGCGTAACGATCAGCGTTGAAAGCCGTTTTGCTTCTAACATAGAATATCCAATGGATAAGTCATATGTCTTATTTGCTGAAAAAGTGAAAAATCTTATTTCTTGTTAAGACGTTTAGTTTCATAGGCATAGAGGTATCTGTACCTAGAGTAGGCAAGTATGTAAGTAGGTACCTAAGTAATTATTTACCTAGATTTATGTAAGTAAATAGTCAATAGAAAATACATTGTTGTGAAATCAAATTTCAATGGATTATCAAATTTTATAATCCAGAGCATAGGAAAAAAAGTCACAATTACCAAATAATCCCCAACTCTTGAAACAACAATCGGTAGATACATAGCAGTAGCTAAACAATAAAAATATTTCTAATGCAGAGTAGAGATTTGTAACAGTTTAAAATTTTATGCTTGTATTTTATCTTCGATCCTATAAAACTTACCATTTTGAACATGTCTTAAGCTAATGTGGGGTACAAATTAAAATATATATGAAAAAAAATGAATAGTCGTTCATTATTAAATCTACAATATTTTAGGAATTGCGTTACAATGTTTTGACTTGATCACAAACATGTAATAATCGGACCATATATCGTCAGAAAGATGGCAAACAATTATTAGATACGGCGATCATTTCATTTAAATTTTTTACACAAAATTCCAATTTTTTTTTTTTTTTTAGCTTTATTTTGCTATGGTGCTTTATGCAATTCTAAGTAGTAATTTTATGTATAAAACTTTTGTGTGCTAAGAAATCTGAAAATTATATGTTTTTTATATATAAGTAAACCCTTTGGGTAAGCTCAAATTTAGCTCAGTTGAAGAACTAATCCTGATTCTCATTTCTTAAAGTAATCACCTTCTGATATTTGTTTGACAATATTTGTAGCAAGGTAAGCTGTTCCTTAAAAGATCTTGACCTTTATCCATAATAATGATCACGGCGATGGTTATTGACTTGGCTATAAGACCATCTGGTCTTGAAAGAAATAAGGATCGAACGAATTCCTCAGGACTATCTTCCGATTTGCAGCAGAATCTATGCCACAATCGTAAAATGTTAGAACATTGCTATATTTGACGAGTTATGTCTCCAGTTCCGGCACTACAGTGAGAACAATTATTCTCTTTATGACTTAGACGTGAATTGGGGCATCTGGAAGAACAGAAAAATTGTTGTAGCTTCGTAGCAAGCCTTGGAAAAATTGTCTTAGATCATCCGATGCTCAGACATTATCATGAGATAGTAGGAATAGAGCTTTCCACACCCTTTTCCAGATATCATCTCCTATTGAAACACAAAATAAAGGACCAACCAAACTCAGGATTTGCAAGAGCTTGTCTTTACGCAATGTTTCTGGGACTTCCCTGAACGATGATGGAACTAATCTGTCACTTGGACCCTTTGGACGGATAATAATTTTGAGACTGGGTCAGAAAAAAGCTATAAATAATATAGGTTTCTTGCTTTTGTCCGTGGTTATCTCCAAGAAGGATTTTGCTGCCTGAATTATAGAGGGATCGAAGAATTTACTGATGAAAGTCTTAAATGTATGGTCGACCGAGTTCCTTGCCCCTATAGTAGCAGAATGACAGGCAGAATACCTTCTTGATAAACAGATAAGGCCATATCTCTAGCAAACAAAGCCGTCACCAAGAACCTATGTTTTTTTTGAACCTTGTAGTATCCTGTCTATGTCCTACAATCCGAAACTACCAACCTCCTTTGAGATGATCAAGACGTCTTTCCTCACTAACAGACATCTTCTCCCTTACCAAACCTAGATAGCAAGTACGGTTTTATCGCAGAGAATAGTCCAAAAATTAGGAAGAAGATATCAGAGTGCAATAGAAAGAAGAGGATTTGGAGTTTGATGTTATTGAATTGAATTGAAAGAGGATCATTGCGTATTTGTAAATTGCGGCATTTGGAATTTAACTTGTCTAACTTGGAGTTCCTGAAAACTAGAGGTTTTAGCCTCGGTTCAAAATAATTTTATGACTGTTTTAGTCAGATATTTGTCATATGAGGTGCTGGGTTTCTATTTCTAGAAGTAACAATAGTAATGATAATAATAATAAACCAAATTAGAGTCCTATATAAAATCTTACAAGTAAATATAAAATGAGTACTGATGTGAAAATGAAATAATCCCAAAATGAAACATTACATAAAAGAAGACTGTGTTGATTTGCCTGATGTAGGCTTTTAAGGTGCTACCATCTAGAAAGAAGTGTCGGTGCAAGAGACGAAAACTTGGCCACCACATCAATAACCTCGTATCGAGAAGAGACTTGCTATGAAGTTCCGGAGAACTTATTCTCAATATTTAGCAAATTTACTGCACTCGTCAAGTTTTAATATAAGTTATTTTTTTAATATGTTTAGATAGCTGCAGTTTTAATGCGACCTCTTTCTTAGTAAGTTCCATCACAATATATTTTACCGATATGACCCCGAGAGCCTGTAATGAATTTCACGAACCTGCTTTATGGTGCGGTGGTATTACGCAAATGTTTCAACTTACAATTTCAAGTCGGGTGTGCCAAATCCCAGTTCCAAGTTCAAACCTGGTATAAAGTACGTTTATTTCAGTTTTTTCCATTCAAAAATCCCTGCATTCTATTACAGCACCCTGCGCTAACATCCTTACTATATCATACCTACTACGGTACATCTGGTTTCTGGTTTTCCCATGGCCTCGCCATGTTTCCAACATATATCCCATCCTGTCATATTTAGAGTATATACATGTAGCAAAGAATATAACTCTCAGAAAAAAAAAAAAAAAAAAATTAAAAAATAAAACATCAAATCACTTTCTAAATTATCTACTCCTCAATTAGGTTCGTTACCCTTCAACTGAGTATTATTGCAAAAAGAAGTTTGAAGAATTGGGTGTGTAGGGATACAAGATTCAAAACCTCGGTTTTAATCGTTTGTAGAGACTAGTATTTTTTTTTTTTTTTTGTTTAATGAAAAAGTCCTTACCCCACATTTTGAAATCTTTTATAAATCTACCGGTATTCCCCCGAATTGATGATACATTTTTCTTTCTTATTCCTTCTAAATCTGATAGACTCTCATTATTTTTCTTCTAATACTTCATTCATCATAATTACATTCCATATTTACAATGTCTGATCAATTACGATATGATGGCCAGGTTGTTGTTGTCACTGGTGCTGGTGGTGGCCTCGGAAAAGCTTATGCTCTCTTCTATGCAAGCAGAGGTGCTTCTGTGGTTGTCAATGATCTAGGTGGTTCCTTTAAAGGCGAGGGTCAAAACACAAAGGTATGTGATCGGTGTTTAACTATTTATTATAAGCAATTTCTAACTTAATGTGTTTTAAGGCTGCCGATGCGGTTGTTGAAGAGATCATTAGTAAAGGTGGAAAGGCAGTGGCTAATTACGATTCTGTTGAGAATGGTGACAAAATCATTGAAACTGCTGTTAAGTTTTTTGGTACTGTTCACATTGTTATTAACAATGCCGGAATTCTCAGGGATGTCTCTTTTAAAAACATGAAGGATGCAGACTGGGATCTTATTTACAAGGTGCATATTTATGGTGCTTATAAAGTTACCAAGGCTGCATGGCCATACTTCAGAAAACAAAAGTTTGGTAGAATCATCAACACATCATCCGCTGCTGGTCTTTACGGTAACTTTGGTCAAACTAACTATTCTGCCGCTAAGATGGGTCTTGTTGGTTTTACTTACACTCTTGCTAAGGAAGGGAAGAAGTATAACATTACCGCTAACGCAATTGCTCCCTTAGCTGCTTCAAGACTTACTGCTACTATCATGCCTCAAGAAATCCTTGAAAAGCTTAGTCCCGATTATATAGTTCCTTTGGTTGCTTATCTCACTCATCAAAGTGTAACTGATACGTACGGAGTTTATGAGCTCGGTGCTGGATTCTTTGCAAAGATCAGATGGGAACGTGGTGAAGGTCATTTGTTCCGTGCTGATGAAACTTTTACTCCATCATCTATTTTAAAGGAATGGAATAAAGTAGTTTCTACTGCCAATCCTGAATATCCTGATGGTCCTGCCAATTTTATTGATCTTGCTGAGCGCAGTGTTAAACTTCCTCCCAATCCTCAAGGTGAAGAAATGTCCTTCAAGGACCAGGTTATTATTGTTACTGGTGCTGGCGCTGGTATTGGAAGAGGATATGCTCTTTTACTCGGTAAGCTTGGTGCTAAGGTGGTTGTTAACGATTTTGTCGATCCTGAACCTGTTGTTAAGGAAATTCAAGCTGCAGGTGGTATTGCTGTCGGTGACAAGAGTAATGTCGTTGATGGTGCACATGTTGTTAAAACCGCTGTTGATGCTTTCGGAACTGTTCATGGTATTTTGAACAATGCTGGTATACTTAGAGATAAAAGTTTCCAAAACATTACTGATGCTGAATGGCAACAAGTTCTTGATGTCCACCTTCGTGGTACCTATGCCGTCACTAAAGCTGCCTGGCCTTATATGGTTAAGCAAAAGTATGGTCGTATTCTTAATACTACTTCTACCTCTGGTATTTACGGTAACTTTGGACAATCTAATTACTCCGCCGCAAAGTTGGGACTTGTTGGTTTTTCACAATCTCTTGCTGAGGAAGGTAAAAAGTATAACATTTATGTCAATGCTGTTGCCCCTAACGCCGGTACTGCCATGACTAAGTCTCTTATGCCTGAAGAAATTTACGCTATGTTCAAACCTGAATACATTGCTCCATTTGCTGCTTTGTGCGTCTCCAACAAGTGTCCTGTTACTAAAGGTATTTTTGAAGTTGGTTCTGGTTGGGTTACTGCTACTAGATGGCAAAGAGCTGGTGGTGTCATTCTTCAGGGACCAGTAACTCCTGAGCAGATTAAGACCAACTGGTCTAAGATTACTGACTTTGCCGATGGAAGAGCTACTCATCCTAAATCTTTCAATGAGTCTTCTAAGGCTTTGCTCAGTTCCATTGCTAACGGTCCTGAACCTGGTCCTCTTGATCTCATTTCAGAAGGTTACTCGGAGTTAGACTTCACTAAAACCATTCTTTACAACTTATCTATTGGTGCTAAGGCTACTGAACTTAAACACAGTTTCGAAGGTTCTGATGATTTCGAACTTCTTCCTACATATGGTGTCATTCCCATGTACTCTTGTGATATTCCTATTGACAAGATGGTTCCTAACTTCAATCCCAAAAAGCTTCTTCATGGTGAACAATACCTTGAGATTCGTACCTGGCCTCTCCCCACTGAGGTCAAAATGAAAACTACAGTCAAACCTCTTGAAATTGTTGATAAGGGTAAAGCCGCTGTTGTCACTGCCGAATCCACCACTATTGACCGTGAAACTGGACAAGAACTTTTCTACAATGTCAGCACATCATTTATTCGTGATTCTGGTGGATTTGGTGGTAAGACTAAACCTTCTGATAAAGGTGCTATTACTGCTGCCAACAAGCCTCCTGCTCGTGCTCCCGACTACGTCTTCACATTTAAGACCAGTGAAGACCAAGCTGCTTACTACCGTCTTAATGGAGATCTTAATCCTCTTCACATCGATCCTGCCTTTGCTGCCGTTGGAAATTTCCCTCAACCAATTCTTCATGGTCTTTGCTCCTTTGGCATCTCCGCCAGATTGCTCTATAACAAATTTGGACCTTTCAGAAACATTAAAGTCAGATTCTCTGGTCATGTTTATCCTGGTGAGACTTTGCAAGTTGAAGCATGGAAAGATTCCAAGAGTAAGATTATCTTTCAAACTAAGGTAGTAGAAAGAGGAACTGTCGCTATTAGTGCTGCAGCTGTTGAATTGTTCCCTGAAGGAAGTAAGCTTTAGAAAAAAAAATATACAATAAAAATAAAAACATGTTATATAATATGTAAAGAAATTAAGTGGAAATACATTTGTTGATCTCTAGCTTTTAGGTTTGTTACATTTTGTCTATAAAAAGTGTTGGTATTGACTGAAATGAAATTACTTCCTAACACACAGTACCTCCTCATAATATAATAGGTCGATACTAGAATATTGCATGCTATTACATGTTTAATCTCTCTTTCTCTCTCATAAAAGAGCTTCGAACATATGGGTCTACTACAATTATATGCCTAACTACTATATATAAATATAAATGCAATTCTAATACAACATAAATGATAAGTCAGGCAATTTATCAACAATTTCCTGTACTTTCTCATTATCACTCACCTCTTTACTTTTCCTTGAAGGTTGAAGAGGTCCTAATTCAACTGTTGGAATTTCTTTTTTGTTGGTGTTGCTGCAGTTACTACTACTCCTACTAATATTTGAATTCATAAAAGTGGGTGATGATAGTTTTGATGGAGAAGATACAAAGTCAGTAAATTCTTCAACAGCAGCATGGTTAGGGGTTGAAACTGAAATGTGACGGCTGAGAATTGGAGAAGAGAAAGTGCTGGTATCATGAGAAGTATTAGAAGCTGGAGTTGAAACGAAATCAGTAAAATCATCGTTAGTTTGGAGGAGTATGTCTGGTGAATTGCTAGGGTGAGACGTTGTTGATGAGTTAATGGTTTCACTATTGGATGCAAGTGGAGCTGATGATTGTATTTGTAAGGGTGTAAGAATGCTTAGACGTAATGGGTTAGTAGTAGGTTTTACTTTCACATCTTCCTTCATAACTTTCGTCGCAGTCACAGATAATTTTGTTTGCTGATTTAAAGATTCATTGTTTTCCGTACTTGGTGATTCAGTCACAAAATCACCCCAGTCATCATCGTCATCTTTGTTTCTTTCATTCTTTTCTTTATTCAATGTTTTAGGAATTTTCACTGCTAGTGATGGTGAAGAGGTGGTTGTTGTTAGATCGACTGGTTTTGAAGGTTTGTTACTAAATTGGGGGACAGTGTGAACGGATTTTAATGGTTCTATTGTTGATGTATTTGTTGCTAGTATTGGAACAGGATGATGTGTGTGAGACTTAGGAGTTCGTAAAACTGGACTCTTGTTCGAACTGACACGGGTAGATTCAATTATAGGAGTGTTTGGATTACTAAGGGTGTCCTTAAAATTGTTGAGATTTCGAGGACTAGCCATATTTGAAGAAGGAGAAGATGTTTTCAGGGTAGATTGTTTGCTGAAAGATTGATCATTATTGACTATCACGGGCACACTATTTGACATACTATTTCCACTACCATGTTTCTTCACTCCACCTTCATACCTCACATCTCCACTATGAGTTCTCTCATGCCTTACACTTTTTACACTTGCCGATCTCTCCAGTCCATAAGCACCCAATCTTTGACTCAAATGTCCAAACTTAGGTTTATCATTCTTTCTCCAGTCCCACACAATTCGTGACAACTCTTTTGATATTTCTCCTTTCTTATGTCGATTTATTAAAGGATCGGGAAAATCATCCACATGGAAAAATTGCCGTGTAGGTCGTGTTATAGAATTCGTATATTTTCGTGAATGTCCATGATTAAGTATGGATTCCAGAACAGTTGTGGTGTCGGATTTAATGCATGAAGAAGGAAGTTTAGGTTGAACTTTTGCTAAGAGATCGGTGAGTGAGGTCTGATAATGAAGTTGGTGAGTGCTTATCGTTGGTACAATTTGTTCCTGTAAATTGGAAGTAGTTTCTTCATTGAAATCCCCAAATTCATCATCGTCATCGTTATTATTAGCACTATCATTATCATCATCATTATTATCCGAATTAGATGGAGAGTTTATGGACTGTTCTTGTGGTGTATTAGGTAAGGTAGTTGCTCTAGGTGATATATTAGATCCTTTTTCATTCTCTAAGTTATTTGAAATAGTATCTTCTATTCCATTGACTTGTTCGCTCTCACCCTTTGAGATATATTTTGATTCTGTTTGATCCTGTAAATTATCAAAATTCTCTGTCACATTCGCTTTAGTCTGTTTATATGAAACTGAGTCATCTAGTTCAAAATGTTCTAAATCTTTATGAATATCCATGCTCGAGTCCTTAACAAGTGTAGACGAATCTGGTATATTCGCAGTACTTATTGGATTTTCTATATCGCTACTCATGCATTCAATTTCGGATAGTAAATGAGTCTCCGGCACGGGTTTATCGTCTGAGATATTAAAAGAATTCGCACCATTTTTGAGAATAGATTCATCCAATATATATGAAGATTGTTGTGCATCTCTTAGACCTTCAGAAGTAGGTTTTGAACTTGATTCTTCACCGAAAGCATCAGGATCGATATCTTGGGAGGGGTTAGAACAGCTTTTCTGCAATTCCATATCACCCATATCATTATTATTTACATCATTAGATCTCTTTAAACCTTGACTACCGTCAATCTCATTGTCTTCAATATTCTCCACCCTAGAATACCCACTATCGTCGTTGTCATCTTCAACTTGACTGTCATTTTCTGAAGTATGTTCATGAGACCATACATTTGCATTGGTCGTACAGGTATTATCATTCCAAGGCGAAAAATCTTCAGCAGACCACGCATTTCCAAAGTCATTGCTCATTCTCTCATTTATAAGACGTTTTAGGTCCTGTTGATTACGCGGTATTAAAGGGTTACAGCACAAAACAATCTACAGCAAACGCAAAGAGAATGAAACGGCGTTATTTTTCACATGCTTATTTTAATATTACATAAGCTTGAGACTTCGAACTTGTTTCTTTTGTCTAGCGGCGCTTGGAAGAGTTGAGGGGGTCATGTTACTATAGTAATACGCATGTATGGGGCACATTATAGAACGATATGTACTTGAAGACGATATCTTCAGATCTTCTAAGTAACAACAGCAATGTCTATGGCACTACGCTAGAAAAATAATGAACACGCATTGCTTCAGAATATTCAATTGATTCAGTATCAAGCAAAGCAGTTTGACTATTAATCGTGTCACATTTGATTCTTATTGTACAGTGGATTCACTTCTTAGACTCTCCATGATACTATAATAATACTAACGATATATGTGTTTCATCTATTAAAAAGTCCGAACACGACGTGGTGATGACAAATGTAGCAAGAAGGATTATGTTTGTGATCATGGAGACTGGCTGGTTGAGGCCAAATAAATTTGAACTCCATGAAAATGTTTTGTGGAGAACCCAGACTGTAGTAGACGGTTTAATTTATGATGTAACTCTAAACTTTAAAAAAAAAATACAGCGAATTGATGACTAAAGTGGATAATGTGGTAAAAAATAAAAATGTGACCATGTGTGTTTATTTATTTATTTTTTGTTTTTATTTTTATTTTTATTCTCTACCTTTGCTTTGAACCACTTGCTTCTATTCTCGAGTTATTATTTGTATATGGACTACTATTTTGATTCTTCACAATGAGTATTGTTGCTGGTCCTATATTGAGATACCTGGGTTTGAACAATAATATTTGGAGAGGAACTATTCTAGTTGTTACTGACAAGTCTTGTACTACGCAAACTCCTTCAGTCAATATTTTGAACAATGCACTCGAACCTATTTTGTTTGGTGACGAATATGGATATCAATTTTGGAGATTCGCACTAGAGCTGGAATTACAGGACTCTGATCAAAAGATTACATATAGTGTTAATGATGGTGAAAAACAGTCATATCTAGTGTTACCAGCAGCAGATGAGACGATGAATGTCATGTTTCATTCCTGTAACGGATTCTCGTTGGGCGTAAATCCGGATGATTTCAAGGGTTGTTTATGGAAAGATGTATTACGTCGTCATGAGCAAAACCCTTTCCATGTTATGCTTGGCGGTGGTGATCAAATCTACTGTGATGCAGTCAAAGAATTCTGTGAACCAATCGTCAATTGGACTAAACTACATTTCCATCAAAAACATAAAGAACCATTCCCAGAGGAAGATAGAATTGTTACAGAAAAATTCATTCTTCAAATGTACTTGGATTGGTTTGGTAAAGGTAAATGGAAAGGTCCAAAAGGACAATGTGAAAAACCAGACTTCCCGCTTGCTATGGCTACTATTCCTTCGATTAATATTTTTGATGATCACGATCTGATTGATGGTTTTGGGTCCTATGAAGAAAAAACCATGTTGGGACCAATTTTTAATGGTATTGGAAATATCACTTTCAAATATTATCTAATGTTTCAACATCACATGGGACTCAAAGAAGATGTCGACTCAGAACCATGTTATGTCGCTCCAGCTAAACCTGGGCCATATATTCACGAAAGAAGTAGATCTGTGTATGCAAGATTGGGTAAATCCATGGTATTTTATGGCCTTGACTGTCGTACAGAACGCACGATGGAGCAAATTGTGACAAATGAAAGCTACGATTTGATGTTCTCAAGACTTTCGAAGGAGATTGCTGAATCAAATGGACAAGTCAATCATGTTTTAGTCATGTTGGGTGTTCCAATTGCATATCCACGTCTTGTCTGGTTAGAGTCGTTGCTATCTAGTTTTGTCATGGAACCAGTTAAAGCAATTGCTAGAAGAGGGCATTTGAGTGGTACTCTTAACGATTTTGATGGAGGTGTGGAAATTCTGGATGATTTAAACGATCATTGGTGTGCTAAAATTCATAAGAAAGAAAGAAATGAATTTGTAGGTCGTTTGCAAAATCTTGCGCTTGAAAGCAACATTCGTGTCACTATTTTAGCTGGGGACGTTCATCTCGCTGCCATCGGACGCTTTAGATCTAGAAACCGTTCTCATGATCCAGCAAAAGATCATCGTCTTATGCTTAACGTTATTTCATCGGCCATTACAAACACGCCACCAAGCAGTAAACTTGGAAATATTTTGAACAAAAGAAACAAAATCCATCATTTTGATGATTCTACAGATGAAGATATGGTACAGATTTTCCACGTTGATGTGGACAATACCCACAGGAAAAATAAATGTCTATTGACAAAAAGAAATTATTGTTCAATACATGAAATTACCACAGAACATAGACGAGGATCGGTTAAAGCTGGACCTTCATTTACTGACGAATATCATGAAAGTGCGAAAGAATTTGAATATAGAACCGATAAAGGAGGTTTGTCAGTTGTTATTTATGTAGAAAAGGATCAAAACGATACCAAGTCTGAGACGCTGGGTTATGAAGTGGTAGTTCCAACGCTAGAACTCTAAGTATTGTACAATTTTCAACAAAATTTTGGACATTATAGATATATATATTTATTTATTTGTATCTTTTTTAATTTAAACGTCATATTATATATGTACATACCTAGACACACAGCCAGATTACATGGAGAAATATCGTAGGGCATAAATTATGAACGAAGTTTTAAACGTGGAATGTTTTGAACTTTGGGCAATGCGTGTACTTCACACGTCATATTCAGCAGTTGAACCCAACTTTTCCTAACCCTGATGATAATTTGGGATGTGCATTTCTATCGCCAAAGGAATATTGCTCCTTTTCCAAAAATCAAAATAAAAGGCATCCCACACTATCACGATCAGTAATTTGTAAGAGCATCACGATATTACTATCCCACCAAAAATGAAAGTATTTTATATCGGAATTTTCAAGAACGTTGATTCGAAGAATGTTCTCGAACTTGCATCAGCCAAAGATGTGAGTTCCTTCAGTTATTTTGAACGATCAAGTGTTGGACAATTCATGTCCTTTTTTGCCGAAACTGTGTCGGGACGTACCAACCCGGGACAACGACAAAGTGTAGAAGAAAACAACTATGTCGGCCATGTGTATGCACGTACTGAAGGAGTTTCAGCAGTCGTTATTAGTGATAAAGAGTATCCACTGAGAGTTGCTTTCTCGTTGCTCAACAAGATTTTGGATGAATACTTGGTTCAATACTCGACCTCCACAATCAGAAATGCCTCCAAAGCAAATGATCCATCAATGTCATTACCTGCTCTTGAACAATACATTAAAACTTATCAAGATCCTCAACAAGCTGATACCATCATGAAGGTTCAACAAGAACTAGACGAAACTAAAATTGTTTTACATAAAACTATCGAAAGTGTATTAGACAGAGGTGAGAAATTGGATTCTTTAGTCGAAAAATCAGGTGCTCTATCTGCTTCTTCTCGAATGTTTTATACACAAGCTAAAAAGACTAATTCTTGCTGTGTGATTTGCTAAGAATCTCACTCTTATATTATGGTCTCTCTTCTTCCTACATATATTATTATTCTTATATGTAGTAAATTTTTTTTTTATCTCTTTCTCTCCCTATTTTTTTTATTATTATTTTTATTTGCCCCTCTCATACTAATTATATTACTTTTTATTTGTGTTTCTTAAGTTTTAATATATATTGCTTTTTGATGCTGTTGGTCTTTTTTTTTTTTTAATGCTTATTTATTTTTATTTTTTTTGCTCCGTTTAAAAATGTAAAATGCGAGAGAACAAAATTCCTATAATTTTGAGCCTTGTATTAATATATAAGCCAAAATATATAATTCAATGTTCACAAAAAAATATATATATATAATAATAAATTCCCTACATATACAATAACCAGGCAATATTTTTTCTAAAATACATACCTAAATATATGTAATTACCTAAAGAATTAATAGAAATTTTTTTCTTACATTTGCTCTAATTTGTAGAGCATATATATATATATTTCTTGTATAACCCGGTATAGTCTTTCTTCTGTTGTTATTGTTCTAGGTATTTATATTCCAAACCTATTTTTTTTTTTTTTACTTTATGGAGAATAGTATTGGACTTTTATTTTTTTTCTTGGTTGATTCATTTTCTATTAGAAACTTTGGAATGGAGATGGATTTTTTACCATAAAAGAAAAAATAAAATAATAATAATAAAAATACAAATAGATACTATAAAAACACCAAAAACATGAACTCAAAAACAAAATAATAATTAACACAACATACATATATCATCATCACAAGAATAGAGAGAAAAAAAAAAGAAGAAAATAATGTAGAGAAGAGAGTTTTTACATTCCATATCTTTGCTTGATTCCAATTCTAGCTTCATTACTCAGTTCTTGTAACAATTGATTCCATTGATCTCCAAACAGTCCATGGAATCCATCAATCAATTCTTTTACTACTTGTTGTAATTCATTTGATGGATTGGAATAGGCCGCAAGTACATCAATAACTTCTACCACATTCTCACCAAGAACTTCAGGGTTACTGCATAGGATTTTAGCCATTCCAATGTAAGATGAATCTTTTTCATCATTTTCGGGAAGGTCACGCAAAAAGTATACCCATTTGCTAGCAAACATGGGTAGATGATCAGCAATAATATTTGGAACAAATTGCCCTAAGCGACCTAAAGTAATGCAAACATTTTCCATAACACTAGTAGGGAGATCTTCAGATTGTAAAAGAATAATCTGAACTAGTCGAGTAAAAATTTCGGGTGCTAATGGAGAAATAGAGTTGCCAACTGAAAGAATAATTTCGCCTAAAGACCAGGCTACATTATTAAAAACACCAGGTCCGTATTCCATATCCATATGGCGTAAACATGCTTGCAAGATATCTTCAAGGTTAGATTGTATCACAGAAATATTTCCTGTGGCTGCTAAATCACCAATGAGGGAAAAGGCTGATTGTCTAACATCAAAGTAAGAGTCTTTTATAGATTCAAGTATGAATTCAACAAGAGAAATTTCGTATTGATTAATAAGTTGAGAAAAGTCTGATCTCAAACCAAGAACCAGACCATCAATCAAATCAAGTGATGATATCAAGAACTCCTTATCAGGAGGATCTAAATAATCAGGATCGGTTTGATAATATTGATCCATTGTCAGGGTATCCTTAATAATATCCATAGCTCTAGAGTAAAGAATTGAAGAATATGGTGCAATCTTGCTGCCAAAAGCAGTTGCAATTGAAGTTATACACTCAAAAATAATCCAAAGCTCTCTATCTTCGTTACCAGTTTTATTAAAATTTTTCATCAACGGTCCCATCAGAGGTTCAATTTCTTGAGCACGAATATTATCAGTGCCAACACATTCCATGATTGTTTCAATTGCATCAAATAAATGAAGAAGATTTTTAGCACGGTACTTTTCCAAACATTCATTGATGCGGCCAAAGATAACATTTAGATATGGACCAAGCTCTTCACCAAAATCGCCCACGAGGGTAGCCAAGGCGCTGCAAGCTGATTCTTGAACTTTCTTATTTTTGTCAAGACAACAGTCAAGGACTCCTTCAAGAACAGGAAGCAAATAAGTTTGATGGTTCCTACCATTAGAATGGTATGCAATCCAGCTGCTATATCTAGACAGGGTCCAACAAGTAATTTGCCTAACCGAAGGAACATTGTCTTTTAAAGTCTTGACTAAGAATGGAATAAGATCAGGGAGATTAGGACCAACTAGATCTAAACAACCTTCTGAAATAGCTCCAAATGCAAGAATTGAAGCTTCACGTATAGCCCATTGATCAGAAATAATACCCCCACGTAAATGTGGCATTGAGTACTCTAAAACTTGTTCGGGAAACTTGACTGAAAAAACGTCCAAGGCAGCAGCAGAGCATTTTCTTAAATTCCACTCTGACAATTCATCTTCATCTTCACTGTCATCCTCATAATCACTATCGTCTTCATTGAGATTTGGTTCTTTAGTTGATGACTTATGAGCTTGTTTTGACTTCATCACATTTGGTCTGATATCCTCGGGTCTATCCTCAATATCTTCATCGTCTTCTGTTAGTTCCTCCAATAAAAGTTGATCAGTTTCGCTATACACCATTTTCTTCAAGATCTCTGGTACAAGTTTGTCTAATTTATCTGCAACTCCTAAATCATTCTCCGATTTTGCCAATTCTAAGATAAACTCAGCTGCTTGAATAGCGACCTCATCATGATTTTCGTCATTTAAGCAATGGATAATAAAATAAATAATGCCGTTAAGATTAGGAATGAGTATTTCAGGAGTTGTTGAGATGATAGCTGCAAAAGATGCGCAAACACTTGATTTGGTGTCCACGGATTCATCAGATTGAGCCAATGCAAAAAGGTTGTTGAGAAATTGATTCGTGACATTATTGGAGATTGATTTGGCTCTGAAAATAATGAATTGGTTGACGGATAATACACATAAACTGCGAACTTTAGAAGACAAGTTCGAGTTTCCAATAAATTCGACTAATCGTTCAACTATGCTAATATCAATCTTGAGTACCATATCTTCACAAACTTTCACCAATGTTGAGGCAGCTCCCTCGTTATTTCTCTCGGATATCAGTTGCACCAGAACAGGTACCACACCAAACCACTCGAGCTTAGTTACTAAGGCCGTAATAACATTTCCACTAACATTTCTGATCTGCCCATTTTCATCACCAAGTCCATTCAAAACAACTGATTCCACATAATCAATAGTCTCCTTCGAAATATTCGCACCCTCTTTCAACAAATTATTTTTCAGCATGATTCCTGCCGAAGCTCTTACTCCAATGTCTAGCTGCTTTCCATTAACCAAGACATAAAGTAGGTATTTATTAAGATCATCCATCTTCTGTAGTCCTTTCAAGGACGATAATGCCTGTCTTTGTACATTGTTGACTGGTGACAGTGTTTGTTGAAGAAGAATCGTAAGCTGGGTAAGCGAGTCCCCATCTGGGTTCCAACTGTTACTACTCATTTCTTGCCCAAATTGTATGCGATATATTTTTGTATGTAGAAAAACATCCCATAGAAAATTTTCTTAGTGTAGGCAGATCACTTGAAAACAGATATGCATATTGGGTAAGGGTTAAATAAGCGTGTAGAATTTTTACCCTTTTGTGAGAAAAAAAAATATTTAAAATGACTGCTAGGGCTTTTTTACTTGTGACAATTGGTTGGAGTTACAGTTTAATGCACCAATTTAGTGTTCATATATTTGGATGTTTGATTATATTGTAATTTTATGTGAAGTTCTAAATTATTAGTATTCTGGCCTTTCAAAATCATATTCTTTCTAGCAATAAATATTACGTAAACTCAAATTTGTAAAACCCGTATGTGCGCATAAATCAACTGGAAACCTTGAAACCTAGCTCAACTATGTTTGAAGCATAGGGATGGTACATATCAAATTAAGTGGTCTAGTTATAAGCACTCAAGCTTTATTCCTTTTGTAATTCTTCTTTAATAATGATTGGCAATGTTAGCATTCCTGTTTTACAAAATCCATTGAAACGTTTTCCTACCTGGATCCAGCGTGTCTATGTACATATGTATGTACGTAACGTATTAGATTAGAAACCAACTAGAACAAAGTTTCTAGACAAATTTTATCTCGACAACTCATTTATTCCAATACAATTCAATCCAGGTGATGTTTTCAATATTCTTATTTTTATGTAGAGACTCTGGTGTTACCAACCTCCGAAGTTGTCTACTCTTAAAGTACTTGGAGGAATATTACAGTAGCAGTCTGTAACACGTTCAGCTGATTCTAATTAAAAGGTGAGCAACTGGTATAGGTAATTAAAACTTAAGATATATCATTAGTTTTGTCTCTACAATTCCAATTATGTGCTATATCACAGGTAATAAACAATACAATTCGGTGTCTGAAATTTGATCCGATACTTTGAAGGAATAATGAGGTAAGCGCTAAATAAGATGTAATCCTCCAAATAGCATAATATCCATTAACTATTTGATGGTAAATAATAGTAGAGACTGTGCCAAAATGCATGTATAAACCATCGAATAGCTATGTTAAATGAAGTTAAAATCATGTCGTTCTCCATAATGTTAATTCTCCCACCCATCGGGAAAAGGGATTTCTCGAAATTGAACAAATACGCATGTCTCGAGGCTAATAGTTGGGTTAGGGTAATAAATTAACCAATCATTGCGTTTTCTTTTGGGAATTTTTTACACCGAGAACACCTCATTTCCACTTTTATTTTCTCTCTCCCCCTTTCACATTCTCCCACATCAAATATCACCAGCATATAACACAACACACGATAAATCAAAAATGAGTCCTCCTGGAGCTAAGACATACATGGGATGGTGGGGTAGCCTCGGTAAGTTTTATTCAGTGTCGCTCAATTCTTTCCAATTACTAACCTTTTTCTTGTCAGGTTCTCCCGCTCAAAAGGGAATTGCCAGATACGCTGTTTCTGCTAACGCCCAAAATCCTTTCCACGGTGCTTTCCATAACGCCATTTTCAACACTTTCCGTCGTGTACGTTCCCAAGCTTTTTATGTTATCTTCCCTGTCACTCTCTATTACTTTATCTGGAAGAAGGCCGAAGCTTACAACCACTGGCTCTATACCAAGGCTGGTCGTGAAGAACTCGAGAGAGTGTCTGCTTAGAGAATGTACTTTATAACATTCAATACATGATTATACTTTTTGATTAATATTTCATTTTTGTTGTTGTGCGAATAAGATCTGGGAAGGAGAAGAAGAAAAAAAATACCAGAATAAATAAATTTTGGAACTTTTCAAAGAACAATGTTTTTATACATTTAAATCTCCAATATAGTAAATGATTCTTTTGTCCTTATCAACAATCGGTAACCTTTTAAACTTGAATGAGCTGAATTAAGAATGTAGGCACCCTCTTCTTATGCACTCTATACTCAAGTTATTTGTTGTATACATAGGTACGTGTTTATCAACAGTAGAGACTTCTCCAACAACGGTTAAACTTACTGACCAGTTTGCTACTATATCTAATCCAATTCTTTGCAAGATTCTTTTTCATAGGTATATACATATAAATGTATAGCTCGTATATTCATGCGGCATGTGTATGTAATATATATCTTTTTTTTTTTTTTCTGAATTTCTCAATTATAAACATTTGATCCCACTTTTCTTGTGAGAGCAAATCATATGTCATATAAAAAATGAAAAATAAAAATGGAAGCCCAATAAATAACCTCATAATAATTTTACGTATAAATACAAAACAAAAAGCCATTTTTTTACTTTCATTTTTTACAATTGTATATACAGAGTAGGGGTCGATATTTATATATGCATATATGTATGTGTGTATTCTTTTTGCTGATGGTTTGGAAAGTTCCTGGAGTTGAAAGAAGAGTGTTTCCGTTTTAGGAAAGAATACTATTTTCAGAGCCATTTCCCATTTCCCATTTCCCTTGTACACCCATAATGTGTAACTATTTCAAATTAAAACGTATGGTTTAAAAACATTAGAAAGAGGTTATTAAATTCTAAAAAATATAATCAAATAATTAAGCAATATTTTTTTTATTTCTCTATTTATGATAACAATAAGAAACTTAACTAAAGTCTTGAAAAAAATGTTATAACTATTGTAGGACATGATATTAACTGCGCAAAAGCATGAAGACAGTTTTTAATTGATAGTTTTCTATTCATGTTTTCAAAAGTATTTAAAAAATTTCTTTAAAATTTAATTAATTTAGACTCTATTCTAAGGTAAAAAAATATATACTGATAGCTGAATATACTACTCACATGTGCATGTGTTCATACATGCATTCTATGACTACTAATTTATTTTCTAACTCATTAGTATAGAGCATGAACCCTTTCTACAAGTATATATATTTATTATTACTATTCTAAATTAACTTTTCTCAATTTTTGGTAAGAGTAATTGGCCTATCAGAATCACAAGTGTGTAGAGTTACCTCCTTTCTCTTGGAATATAAATTTAACCAAAAAAGAAAAATACCTTTTGGTTTACTTAAGCTAGAACAAAAAAAAAAAACAATACGACTATAGTAAGCAAGTTAAGGGATTATAGAAAAACATCTGAAATGAGAGGAAACAAGTTTAAGTCTACCATTAAAAGTACTACAAAAATATAGATATAAAATAAACAATTTTCTATGAGAATTAGATAACTTTTGGGAAACCATAAATGTATGTATCCACATATAATTATTCCGTGAATGTTGCGTTGAACACCTTTTTTTTTTATTTTGGTTTGGTTTGGTAGAAAGTTTGGTACCTTTATTTAAACTCCTTCTACCCCCTGCTTTTGCAAAATCTCCTTTCTAAATAAAAACTTGATGCAATTGAACTCTTCTTACCGTTCATATTTTGGTGACATTTTTAAGTTTTACTCCTGCTTTCAGGTTTGAAAATATTGCTAATATCTCTACATATGTACCAAGAAAGAGTACCTATTGGGTGTATAAGGCAATAAATTTATTTATAATATATTTTTTTTCTAGTGTTTATTTTGTATAGAATTCTCTTAATCGACTTTATTCCATTTTAATTTTATTTGGGGATCACGATTCTGGTAGGTAGTATAATACCTTGTTAAAAATAACTCTTTGTGCAGTGGAAAGGGTATTTTATTTATTTATTTATACACAAAGGCATGTACATATGTATATTTGGGTTAGTTTATTATTAATTATATTAATATTATCAATTTTTGTCCCTTGAACGAAGTTGAAACATTTTGTGTCACGCCGTAGAATCTACACCCTCTTCTTCGAACTACCACCAGTAGTGTTCTCATTTTTAGGTATCGTACCTTAAATTACATAGACATTTGAAGTTTACTTTTCTTACTCTCTGTGCACAGGAAAATAAATACTGGGATAAGAGAATATTTTCGAAGCAGATATAATGGCAAAAAACCGCCGATATTATGACCTTGAAAAAATTACATAATTGATTGTGCTCATGAAACTTGCCTAATGATTTTTCCGATTAAAAGCTGTTGATGATGATACCAATTTGAGCAGGGGAGGGGGGGGGAAATTGAGAGTCTAAATTTAAAAGGTATTCTTAGAATTTGGATAGATGATTTGCATACTACGAGAGTGCTAGTTTGTAATAGGATTTGATGGCAATTTGTGCAGTGGAAGAAAAATGAAGTGTTGTGTTCATGCGATATGCACCTCTCACATGTACACGCATATAGTGACGTCAAACCTTATCTCAAAGTAGAAATAAGTACCACAGTACAAAGACTTCAAGACGCGAAACACGTTGGAACTACACGTACAGTGCCTGAACGTATTGGGTAATTACGCTACTTTTTGTGGTTACCAGTGGATCATTATTTTTTCTCCTGGATTCAAGCAGAAGAACTTGAAAAGGTCAACGTAGTAGTTTTGTTTTATAAAAATTCGTACAAATCCTCTCCTTTTTTTTTGTTTCTCTTACTTCTGTTTTCATTTATTTCTTATTTTTTTTTGTATATGAACTCAGTTGGTATGTCCGATCATTTTATTTCGTTTGATACGACAGAAGATGATTTGAAAATGTCAAGCAGAGCTCCTAGAACAGTTTCTTCTGCTCTTTTGGAGTTCAAAATTCAAGAAGAACAACAAGCGATCACAAGTTGTATTCAAACACAAATATTGCATCTTGTCAAGACAAAACTTGATTACATTGACGAGCTTTACACATTACTTTCATACCTCGAAAAAAATGAAAACAAAAAATGCTACAGGGTGGTGGAAGAGTTTATAGAATTGGAGAATTCCAATTATTCAAAGTTCTTCTCAGTGGATCGTAGACTATCCTTCACAAACATGGAAAGTCTAAGGCAGTGGGTAAGTTGAAATAAAACAAATGGGAAACTGTGATGATTTTTAGGCTAATAGGAAATATGTCCCAATAGATTATGGGTGTTGAGAAATATTACGGACAGTACATTAGCTTGTATGAGTTTAAACCAGAAGATGAGTTTCAGGTCGTGAACAACTTCAAACAACCCCTTCTCAGAATAAGGTTACTAGCTGGTCTCTTTCAGGTAAGTGCATTACCGTTTATGCCCAATCCCAAATAGGTAATTCTTGAGCTAATTATTATTATCTGTATGTAGAACTTACAATTACTGGAGCCCCAGAGTACTATTTCTAGTCCACCTATCAGCCATTTCGATTATGATACGCCTTATACACACGCTTACCAGGTTTTGTCTGACCTACGCGAACAAGCTGAATCATGTCTAGACTTAGATGACAATAGTATGTTTATATTCTCGAAAGTATCGTCCCTAGACACATTGCAGCCAGTAAATGCGACTTTTGACCCAATGACTGTTGTTAAGAAGGGATTCTTCGAATTAGAATTAGATCATGTCAGTGGAAATGAATGGCCCCCGATGATGGTCGAAATTTATTTGCTAGATGAGAATGAAGGCATGGTTTTCTGCACCCTTGAAGACCCTGGCCGTGCTTTACTTTTCCCGGTGATCAAGCCGTGCCAACTGAAAATAATAGAAAAGAATGAGAAGGAAGTAGTTTTTGAAACTATGTCAGGTACCAAGTTATCATTACGCTCTCATGATCCTCAACTAATTGAACCATGGTTACAAAGTTTTAAATTATTATTTCCAGATACGCAGTCCACTTCACCAATGGAAACATCTACAATCACGTTCAACGACTCTAAACCGGAGAAAAATGACTTTCAGTATAGTTTTGGTTCTAACCAAAAGGATATTCTTTCAAATATAAGTGGCTTGGGTATTATTAGTGGTCCTTGTCCTACTGAATCTTTAAGTCAGTCTTCCTCTTTATCTCGCGCATCATCAGTTGATTCACCAAAATTAGACTTGGAAATTTCAAGTAGTTTCACTGAAGCCCCTGAATTGCAACAATATCTACTAGCCGCCTTCGAGTATAACGAACCAACTCCCAAACCTATAACTGATGTTGAAGGCAAAGACGATATCAATATTTCTTCTGAAGTTGATGCAATAACCACAAGCAATTTAGAATACGAAGATACAGAAGACTTGGATGAGGAAGAAAATGAAAGTCATACTGACGAATGTAACGATACTACACACGAAATAGATTCATCATTTTCTTCTTCTGATTCTGATTTTGAGACTGATGACAAGTCTGAAAATGAGCTGTATTTTCCTCTAATCACTGAGAACTTACCTGAAAATATCCCTTCACATTTACCTCCTGTGCCTGCTACATCTAGAGTTTCATCAATGGACTCACGCCTTTTGAATATTCGCTTACCTGAAGAGGATACGACTGATTTGTTATCTGAAATTTTGGATATCCCTGGAAAACCCAGTGCGACTGAAATCCCTAGTGATGGTGAATTTGTAGAGCCTACGCAAACTAAACGACTGAGCCAAAGAAAATCAATATCATCATTTTTTCAACTTAATCGAAAAAAGTCTACAAAAAATATACGAGAAAATTCATCATCATTAAAATCCAAGAAATCAACTTCTTCTCTATCATCATTTTTTTTGTTGAAAGATAAAAATCAAAAATCAAAACTTAAGGAAATAAAGTCAACTTCATCACTATCTACATTATTTCTTCTTGGCAATAGTAGAAAATCAAAACGGGGCTCTCAAGAAGAGGACAATTTACCTAAATTGAAATCCAAGTCTTCTGTTTCTTCATTTTTCAAGAGTGACAGGAGAGCTTCAAAGTTTGTGTCTACAATGAAATCGGTACTTTTAAGAAAACCTAGCAAATCGAATTTTGAAACTAAATCAATCCCAATGCGAACTATGTCTACTCATCCATATCCCAGATCCCATATGACTGAGCGTGAAATATCTCATTTCATAAACGAAAATGAGTTTCCGGAGTTCGTTTCTTCCAGAGTAAATTATCATCATTATTCAATGGTTTCCCCTGATATGGGTGAAATAGAGAAAATTTATAACCAGAATCAATATGGTCTTAAAGCAAGACCGGCAAAAGTTTTATCAAAGATTGTTGAAGAATGTTCAATTACAGAAGAACATATTAAGGATTCAATTCATGTTGAAATCATTGGTCCTGTGTTAGAACATTCCAAAGAATCTGAAAATGATAAAGATATGATAGTTTTTACTGAATCCACAGATGATCACACCTCAGCTGACTTCGAATGTTCAAATGAAAAGCCATTAATGAAACCTAATGATGATCAGGTTGAAGGTTTAGATGAAGAGAACGTTGGGGATCAATTAGCTGAGTCTAATTCAACTGTGGACATTATAGTTGATTCTTCATCAGATAAAGTGCTGGAAAATGCGAAAACTTCTGAGTTTGAATCATCAACTAGTTTGATAGATCCTGTTGATGTTAAACCTGATAAAATAGTTAATACAAATTTGTCACCTAAAACCCAGAACAAAACTGACGAAGTAGTTTTTGAAGAAGCCACTACTATCACTCGAAGTAGTTCTGAAACTTCTATTGATACATCAGTCAATACAAGCCATACACGCACAGTTTCTACAGCAGTCTCAATTTCCAATAGTGATTCAAGTTCAAGTTTCCGCTCACAATGGCTAAGAAAATACAGTAGTGAATCGACGCTCGGTGAGCGGAGTTCATATAAAATTACTGAAAAGGTCACTGATCTTAAAACTCATGCTACAGTTTTCAAGTGGTCTTCAGCATCCTGGTCTCGACTTTCAGATTCTTCGCTAACTATAAAGGTGTTTCACACAGGTGTGAACACCTGTTACATTATTTGCATCCACAACGATGCGGTAGTTCTCGAACTTCAAATTGACAATGGCTTTAAACAGGTAAGCAAACGAGGTGTTGTAGATGTCTACGTCAATTCTGGACAAACCTTTTTATTTCGCTTCAACAACTCTTACCTCGCCCAAGAATTTATTGATTCATTCAAATGCAATTCATTTGAAGAGCAAGTCCAATCCAACATTTCTCCTGGTTCTTTCAAAGATCGCATCATCACTGGCACATACCTTCCTCCTCTCCTTTCGACCAAAAACAATTTGACTCGTTCTCCCAGTGTAATCGATCTTCTTACCACTCCTCAACCCGTCATTGTCAAAGATCCTGAACTCCTACTTCTTAATAACTTAAAGTGCCAATTCTTTTCTCATGTAGCTTCAATCGATCGCTGGCAAGATCTAGGCCTTACAAGATTACGGGTATATTCTTGTAGTACTCCTAACTGGGTAAGAATCATGTTATTAAAACCTACTTCAACTTCTGTTATGCTTGATACTAGACTCCCCAAGACAAGCTTCAAATGTGAAGGAACTCTTGGTATTTCTATTACAATGCTAAACACTGACCAAGCTGGATATATGCTCCGCATGAGTAATACTGGAGAAACCAAAACTGTTACCAGTCTATTAACTAACTAAATTAATTAATGTAATGTATGTATATTATCAGAACAAAAAAATTTTTTTTATAAGGTAGGATTTCCAGCATTCTGTGTGATTTCAGTTTCTAAGATTTTTTTTTTATTATTATTACTGTCATAATTTTGTTTGTTTATTTCAATATTTTGTCCATATATATACTCTCCACATTTGTTAAACTTTCAATCCACTCATCATTGATCTTGAACCTTCCAGTATAGATCCTTAATTATTCCAGTTGATTCTGATTCCCTCACTTCAAATACCTGAAAATTTATACAAAAAAACATTTGTACAACTGTCTGATACCAAGGTAGAGGAGCATTCTAATATCCTTATGTAAATGATTGACAAATTTATTTTCTTGTCAAGAAACAGTGAAACCAATAATTTCGAGGATTTCTTGGTTTAGAATAGCATACTTTTCTCAACACTATCAATCTAATGGAGCAGCAAATTTTTCCTTTATACTTCGATCCTATTTTTTTTTTTTTTTTTTTTTTGCCAATTAAATGTATCTCAAAAGATATTCATACATAGATTCAATTTCATTTTAGGAAATTATTCATACAAATCGTGGTATCCACAGTGTTTGTTTGAATATTCGTATCTTTCTAAAGAAATGAATTTTTAACCTTCAATTATAATTCTGTATTAATTATAATACAAGAAAAAAAAATAGAAAATATGGTATTGATATTACCTTACATGAATTTATAATTCTTAAAAGGTATCGATACATATGTATTTTCATTGAATAAAAAAATAAGGTTATTTACAAATCAAGTGTTATATACTTCCCATATATATGACACGAGATGTTTATGTCATTTTCAAAAAATATTTATAGTATGGCTAAGCAGCTAGAATATAGGCACTACCCAATGATCTTCTCATGTCATGGAAATCAACATCATGAGTATCTTCTACTTCACCCCAGACTTGAGTTTGATGAATTGTCTCGAGAGTACAAGCTTGAGCAACGTCTTCAACACTCATTTGTCGAGTGGCAATATTCATACCTGAGATCAAAGATTTAGCAGTCATAGTAGCACGTTCCAATGCTACTAATTTCCAAGGATCCAAAGACTTGATCCATTCACCAACAACCTTCTTAGTTTCTGGACTTTGTGTATTACCAGCAATACACATTTCAGTATCTAACCATGATAAAACAACATTGTTAGCCCAAAAATTTTCAGCTGCCGCAATTATAGGTCTGTATATCTCTTCTTGTGCCGGTCGCAAAGTACCTTCACAATCTTTGAGCGGTGAAAAGATTAACAGTGTGTCGGTGTCTAAGTAGGGAAGTAGAGCATCAATGATATCCTTTTTAACTGTTTCGCCAGTAGGTCCATTGAAATCATCGCTAAGATCAACAGCACGAGCAGCCAATGACGTGAGTTGAAGGGAATGAGGTTTTATTTTGAGAGAAGGAAGAATTCTCCATTCATGAGCGATCAAATGAGCTAGCGCCTTCTTTTCAGAAGGTATTAACAAAGGTCTACCACCAGGCGTCTTAATAGACTTCCCATCCAACTGCACAAACAATCCAGTCTTATCCTCATTAGAAGCAATGTTAACTTTCTCCCAGAATCTTTCTGCTGTCTTTTCAAGTCGGTTAGTTTCACTTGGTGCATTTGATTCAAGATGTTGTGCCGATGTGGGTTTTAATGAAGCTGGTGTAGGCACTTCTGCAGCATATCTTCTAACAGGCACAAATCTTGAAGATTTCAATGATGTATTGAAAACATTCCTCGATGATTTTCCTACTATTGTTCTAATCATTGTTGGTACTAACTGAATTGCAAGATTTGTAAGGAGAAGGCGAAATTAAATTTCTGTAAAAATACAAAAAAATAAAAAAAATCTCTTGACCAAAAAGAAAAATATGGGTAACAACCCCAATTTCACACACACACACACACACACACACCTCTAATAACAACATCTACACTACGATATATATCCACAATGTCTACAACGAACGAAGCTCTTCAAAAAGTATATAAATTGAAGTTTAATTTTATTTTCCAATTATCTTGCTAACAATTTTAGACCGTTGTTGAAATGCAAGTTCGTGCAATGAACACTTCTTCTGAATTGAATGCTGTCAAAGCTCAAGAAGCTGCTCTTCAGCGTAAGATCCGGTTATCAGAAACCACTGAAACTGAACTAAAAGAAGTAAATGGGAATGATGAAAATGCACGTGTGTGGTCAGGGATAGGTAGAATGTTTATTGCTACTACTGTTGGTGAACAACTTTCAGTGCTAAGGAAGGAACGTTCGGATTATGCTGAACAGATAAGTGCGCTGGGGAAGAAGAAGGTCTATCTAGAAACTACGTTGAACAATGTTGTATCTGCCTTGAAAGAACTAAATATCAAACTATAGTAAGGTGGTATATTTAAACTATCTATATTTACCACTATAGGTCACACTATTGGTCTTCTTCATCATGATGTTCTCTAGGAATATATGTGCTATTTCTTTACAATTAGCAACGTTTTTATTTCATCTTAAGAATCTGAGATCCATGAAAGCCTGAGATTACAAATTCTAAAATATCATAACATGAACAACTAAAATTATAATAATAAAAATGTTACATTACTTCTAAAAAGAACAAAGCTAAACTGAAGTATAACCACGGTTATTTCCTCCTGAAAATGTACCGGCTACTTTGCGTATAAAGTCACGTAATAAAAACGGGATCTCTCTGACAATCTCAGAGCTTGTGTCCAAATTGATAGTGCCGTACCGACTATATTTAACCCAAGCTTGAAGAATAACATAACCTGCACAGCCTAGGAAGGATAGAATTAATAGCCAAGTAAAGAACCCCCAACTATTTTGAGTCACAACATTGTCAGGTTCTTTCTCAGGAGTTCCTGGTTCAGGAGTTTCTGGAGCAGGATTCTCGGGCTCCGGGTTTGGATTGGGATTAGGATCTGGAGAAGTTGAATCAACACAAACTTGCTTGGTAATCCATTTGAGTTTCAATGTATGGTAGTTCCAGCTTACAAACTCCAATTCACTATCAACATCCTCATCACAGATGAAGTCAACAGACCCTTCTAGTTCACCAATATCACCCCAACTTCCTCCTTTCAATTCAGCTCTGAGACCATTGTCGATCTTAGTAACATTTGGCTTAAACTTCTTTCCACTTAAATCGCCTGAGACTGGAATGACACCAGCAAGAAGCCAATCTGAATCCTTTGCTTTGATATGCTCAATACCACAAACTTGGTCTGTTAGTAGCAAAAAAAAAAAAACAATACACCAATTAATGCTAAATCAAAATAAAAAACTTACTCTGAGACCCTTTGGGACAAAGCTTAGCATCTTCTGCAGAGCTTTCACTACTTCCAACGGTATAGCAAGGGTTGATGAACCATGTTATGTTCGTTGTAGAAGGTGGCGTACTGATAGTCTGCAGAACACTGTGATCACCGTTTCCTAGAGGATTCAAATTGTACTTTGTACCGTCCACAGTAAAATCGCATTTGAAGAGCGCATGTGAAGTTGATAAGATGCTTATCAAAAGTATTAAAACGTTCCTTAGCATTGTGTTCACATGAAAAATTAATATGTGGCGAGACCTGTCGATAAGGGAAAAAGGGAAAATTAAAGGAGGAGGAGAATATGAATTGGGAAAACTAGACAAAATATACTAAAAAACTCTAAACAATAATAATAAAACACAATTTATAAACAATTAAGACCTTTATTTGCCAGCTCTTTGATATCTACCAACAACAATGCAGTGATCACGTTCGTAAGGTTCAAGAGTAAGTTGTTCTAATGGTTTGATACGCTCTTCACGTAGCTTTTGGACTTCACGGGCAAAGACGGTTTCGGCTTCGACAGTTGAGTCGATACAGTTGGCTTTAATAGAGATGACAACACCACCTTGGTCCTTGAGGAATAAATGAGAGTTTAGTGCAATAATACGGGCTTGATCAGGTTGAGCAACATCGGCAAACACAACATCGACCATACCTACGAGCATACGGTATTTTTGAGGATGTCTAGCGTCTTCGATGATAGGAATAACATTTGGTCTCTTCTTAGCCATTGAAATAAGGTCACGACCAGGTCTGTGCGAGAATTCGACAGCGTAAACAAGTCCTTCAGGTCCGACAACATCGGCAACGTGAGAAACTGAAGTACCGGAAGCAGCACCAAGATAGAGAACCTTCTTTCCTGGAGCAATAAATAATTGATCAATACCACCAAGAATACCGGCAGCCAACTTTGATCGGAAAGGATTCCAAACTCTGTATTCAACCTTAGTAGCGGGGGTATCAGGGTCTTTGGAAGGAACATCGATGGAAATTCTCTTTTCACCATACACACTCTCACCAGGGTTAATGTTCTTGGTGACCAGTAAATCTTCCTTACCTCTAGCAAGGAAAACACCAGCATGTCTGTGAGGTTCAATGATTACTTTAGCACCACCTCTAGCACCACCCTTGGCAACACCACCTCTTCCACCTCTGGCACCACCTCTACCACCTCTAGCACCACCTCTAGCACCACCTCTAGCACCACCTCTTCCACCTCTAGCACCACCTCTGCCACCTCTAGCACCACCGCGACCGCCTCTAGCGCCACCACGACCACCTCTACCACCAGGAGTAAATGCCATTATATTTTGCTAAATGAAAAAAAGATAAAAGAAGAGCTGAAGTTATTGAGTTGAACTGACTGCTGTAGCTCTATTATTCTCTTGAAGAAGGGAAAAAGAGGAAGGAGAGGGAAAATTTTTAGTCAGTATATTTTCCAGCAATTTTTGACATGAAATTTTTCTCTTTTTGTCCCAAGGGCCGATTTCCTTAGTCCCAACTTTAAACCCATGCCCTGATTATTCATGGTTACATAATGATTATTAATGTTTACTAATGCATTTATAACACTAGGGCTATTTTTGATAAGTTGCTAGGGCTTTTAATTTAAAGTTACTTTCCCAAAAAAGATTTAACCAGTCCCTTAATTTTACGCTTACTCTATCATGACATAAGCATATTTTTCAATTGTGAAATTTTATTGCCCCTGTATCATTACATAACAAACCATACTCTGCTTATAATACCATCCCAATTTTCTATTGCCGGTACTTTTTCATGATATTGGAATTACCCTCTTTGGCACTCACATTGTCAAGTTTTTTTTTTTTTTTTCATAGTTTTTTTTCCCTCCCTTTTTTTCTCTCTCTCTTTTACGACTGTTTGACACTTCTTCGTTGATATCATTTCCAACACATAACAACAATGACTCGTTACGGATCTACTCCTGTCAACCCTGCTAAGAGTGCCTCTGCTCGTGGTTCTTACCTCCGTGTTTCTTTCAAGAACACCCACGAGACCGCACAAGCTATCAACGGCTGGAACGTCGACAAGGCTCTTGCCTACCTTGAGGCCGTCGCTGACAAGAAGCGTGCTATTCCTTTCAGAAGACATGCTGGTTCTATCGGCAGAACTGCTCAAGGTAAGGAATTCGGTGTCACCAAGGCCAGATGGCCCGTTAAGTCCGTCAAGCACGTTTCTGAGCTTTTGAAGAACGCCCGTGCCAACGCTGACGCTAAGGGTCTTAACACAGAGTCTTTGATCATTTCTCACATCCAAGTCAACCAAGCCCCCAAGCAACGTCGTCGTACTTACCGTGCCCATGGTCGTGCTAACGCTTACCAATCCAGTCCTTCTCACATCGAACTCCACGTCTCTGAGGCTGATGAGGAAATCGAGAAGGCCCCTGAATCTAAGGTTGTTAGATTGAACTCTCGTCAAAAGGCTAAGTTGCTTGCCAAGAAGCGTCTTACTGCTGCTTAAGCATTTACGAATACTGTATTCAATGATTTGTTGTTTTTTAATTTTTGTAAAAGAGTGTAGTAAGATGTTATTTATCGAAAAAGTCAATGAATGTTTCTTAGAATGATCTATTTTTTTTTCTCTTTTTAATTTTTGTTATTCAAACAAATCATTTTCTAGTATATTATTGATTTGATTTATGGATAGTAAAGTGTTTTATTGTGGAGTAATGAAAAAGTGTACCTTAGGCTCTACTAGATTTTGGATAAAAGTTTTTAGTAATATTTCCCAATTTCCATCATCTCCCAATTTTCAAAAAAAAAAAAATTAAAAAAAAATCATAAATATCAACTCAAATAATAAACTTAAAAACACTATTCATATATTCATATAGATACTACTGACTACTTAGGTACTACCTCTATGTTTATGATAAAATAATATATTTTTTTTCTACCATAGATTTTTTTTTTTTGAAAAAAAAAAAAAAAACCCACCGGTAGTAATAGTTCGTAAAAAAAAAAATCAAATTAAAGACATGAACACAAAAAATAAATATAGTCTCAACCAAATTTCTATCTCATAAAAATATAATGATAATAAATCCTATATTATTATTTATTTATTGGATAGTACAAAATATAGGAAAATATGTGCACTGTAAAACTTTAAAGATTAATAATAATAATCATTCTGTTTATAGATTATAAATTGGAGAAATATATATATATGTTGTAGTTGGTGTGGCTCTTTCTTATATTTGTAATTTTGGTCATTTAACCCTTTTTTTTTTTTTTTTTTTAACCAGCAATATTGTTGGTCTTTTCAATGGAATAATGTCGCTATAGAAATGTTGCACTCTGGAATGAAATCATTTATGGTCTCCAGAGATCAGTAGTGAAAGGTTCAGATTGGCAAGAAATAAATTGTAAATTAACAGGAAATAGTATTCAATAAATTCTTTATATAATTGTCTAGTCCCCAATGTGTGAGATATTTGGAAAACTTGATTGAGATTGAAAAATAAGAGTGTTGTGTCAACATATTTCTAATTATCCCAAATGAGAGTGACTTGTAAATGCTGAGTTATGGAAAATATAAATCAGTCAGGGGGAAATCTTTTGGTTGGGGGGCAGCTCGCTGGTCAGGATAAAGCCATTAGTACGTGGGAAATTTATCACTCCAGGCTGTGTTGTGGAAGATGACGTTTCGCCTCATGTGAGGGTAATGGAGTTTGGCAATATTCGAACATAATGGTATTTAATCATTCATTTCTTATGCCATTTTTTGTCTAACATCATGAAACCTCCATTAGCTGGTCATTTGAGATACCAGTTGAAAAAAAAGACCGCTCTATTTGCTAAGGTAATAATATAAGATACCACAAACAATGATTCAGATCAAATATTTTCATAAACCAGTTTAGAAAGTAAATCTCTCCAAATGCCTTGTACGTCATCACGTAATGCAAAACGAAATTCTTCAAGCCTTCTATTATATATCCTTTCTGTAACCTCATTCATGAACATAGCACTTACTTGATTCACTTCGTGTAACGAAAGGTATGTTTTAATCATTCTAAAACCTTCTGAAACGGTTTCAAAATACTCTTTGCCTTCCTGTTGTACTACAGATTCTTTGAATGATGCATACTTAACTGAATCCACTGAAAGCCCCCAATTTTTACATGCTGCAGTGTCAATTGTCTTCACGATAATAGACAAGGAAGAATCCGAAATGGCCGGTAAAAACCCTTCTACTGTTCTATCGGAAATCAATCTCATTATTCGAGATTTAAGCTTGTTCAATGGATCTTTTATAATCTCGTAATTTTCAATTTCATCGAATACTTTTGTATCAATTTCAAATGTACCACAAGGATTAAGGTTAATAACTCTCCAGCTTCTATCAGATTCCAAATTTATTTTACACTCTCCTGAACTCAATTTAGTTTTAGTTTGACCTTGAAATATGGTAAACTTTGCATATCTATGTCGATTATCTCTTTGGATTAAAAAAGAAAATGTTCTTTGGAATGGTTCAGCGATTTCTTTTCGAGAGTAAAGACTTTGCCTGTCATGCCATGTAAATTCAGTAAACAACGGGTTATCAACTGAAAGTCCGTTAATCTTCCCTAACTTTAAATCAAGGAGTATGGGTGAGCTTCGATCTTCTACTGAATTAATTATTTCTTCAAAAATATTAATATGTCGTAAAACAAGTACTAATCGGTAGATCACCCTCCAATAATCCCTAAAACAGAAAATTGGATAATTCTCGATGACGTCTATCAATTTTTCTAATTCATTGATAGTTTGTAATATTAAATTTGACGCATGCTAAATTGAAAAGTAGGAACATATTTATGAGTTGTTAATTTTGTTAACAAGGCATTTTATAAGAGAACAAAACTTACCTTTATTGCTTCAACGCAAAATCGTACTTTTCCAGCTCTATCTGCCCACTTTAACTCCAAAATACTATTATAAACTAATTCAAGTAAATAAACGGAACTCATCATTATTGATGGTGGCAAATCAACTCTTGTAAAATTCGGATAATTGCAGGTATCATAATATGCTCTCAATCTGTAAACATTAATATCATTTTTTAACTGATCAACCTGGAATGATGCAAATACATTGGATATCGCTTTTATGACATATGGTTCGATCGTCTTTTCAATATTGATTTTGAATTTTTCTCCATCAAAATGATGTTGATATATATCCCTGATTTTGGTAAGCTTATGATATATATTATTTAAGTCTTGGAGCGAAAGAAATTGATTTTGAAGAGAAATAAACTGTTGAATCCAATTCAGACAAGCAGCATATATCTTTTGTGAGTAAACAGAAAACACAATGGTTTGTATGTCAAGTCCTTCAAATGAATGGGCAGGATATATTTCGTTCATCCGATCAATACGAATAGCAATACCAACTACTCTCTGGTGTAAGGAATTCACATCTGTATTCACTGATTCTATTGGCTTCATGATTGATATATAATATTTTTCTTCCAATAGAATAATTTTATTTTTAATTTGATCCAATAACAGCTCTTTTGATTTAATGGAAGGAAATTCATCACCTTTAATTGGCGATAATAGACTGACTAAATATTCTCGTTCGATAATTAATTTTTGTGCAGAAATTATATCAAATTTCAGTATATCATCAAAAAATGCCGTTATTGTGTTATCTAATATTTCAATGATCTCATGGATAATCGTGTAAAAAGTATCTCTTTCTATTGGCATCCAATCAGCCATATTAAACTCCATTCCTCCAAAATTGGTAAGTTGATTTTCCATATAAACAATCGAATCAAACTTTAAATCAACCAATTCCATAGCTTTTTCAGCAATGAGGTGTTTAATTTCTTCTAAGAATATCAAACCCCTCGAAACTAACGGTATTAACCAGAAACTTGCAATAACACGTAACAGTTCAGTTGTTTGATTGGTAATTTCCCTTTTGTCTTGCCAGGTTTTCTCTAGACACGTAAAAACTAACTTTTTGTACAATAGTTCTGGACTTGAAGGAATTAAGATTTTTTCAAGAGGTATATCTACAGGCATTGTAGACGACATTTTGTTTCCAGTCTTACCAGACATTGTTAACTCAGACATTGGGCCATCAACGCATGCCCTGTCTTCAAAACTTCTTTGTAGTACATCTTCAATTGGAACAGCCTTATATCTATGCTTAATCATAAGAATCGCTAATCGTTTTTGAAGGTCCAAGCCTTGAATTCTGGTCTCTATATTTTTTCGGGATAAATCAAATATATGTTGAATATAACTCCACATTTCTGAGTCCTCGATGGAAAATGGTTCCGATACGTGATCCAATGGGCTGACTATGTTTTTTTCCGAACCATTATCATCCTCATATATCATGACTGCTGGCAAAATATAAGATAACAGTTCGTCGATTTCAGGGTTCATAGGAGGCGGACCCTCCGATTCGGCGTGAGAAAACTTTGTTCTGAGTTTCATGCTTGAATAAATATAAAATCACTACAATATGGGGTAATTAAACAATATGGAAATGGTATCAAGTGGAAAAAAAATTTAGAGAAAGAAAGAAAGAAAGAAAGAAAGAAAGAAAATGGTTCTCATTAGAGTTTTACCGTTAAATAATTTCCTTCAAGTTGTCCCAATCTCTCGAAATCTAAGTTTGCTGCATCTGTCACATGCAACGATGTTCTTCCTACACTCAGTAAATCCAGATGTGGCTACATATTTGCAAGTACTGAATTTCAAAAATATTCTTTACAACTCTGGTGTGTGCTCATACTTGTCTTCAAAATACAAATAGATCATCTATTACGAAATACTATTCACAATATCTTTGGTTGAAAACCATTGACGCATGGAAAAAGGATTTGGAAACACACTTTATATCTGTAACTGGTTCTATCGTGATCTGATTAACAAGGCCGACTCTCAAGATCAACAAGTCTTCAGGAATCGATTTCGTAACGGCAAGAAGCATATAATATAGAAAAATGCATGGTTGTGTAATAATACGTTATCAATGCCATGCTAAGGATCATCTATTCCTTAAATTTTACATTGTTCCTAGTAGGGCAATTCACTAATTGTCCAAGGTGTAAAGTTCAAGGTGACAAGTCGTATGTCTCAAGATTTTTGTAGACCGACAGTATTTAGATCCATCCCAGAAAAATCTAAATTTATTGTTCAGAGAAAACCGAGTTGTTTAACACAATATATAGATCAGATTTCCCTTAGATTGTTTAATTACAAAGTTTTACAAAAATCCATTAAATGGTTACTTGATTAATTAGTTTTGATTGCCAAAAGAAATAAGACAATACCAGTAAATATTTTTACAGGTATACAATTGTAGGTATGCACATGTGTATTCACAACATGTAATATTATCAATCTTGATGTATTTGTTTCCTATTTTTATAATAATAATAACATATCATATATGAAAAAATTTACCCACAATAAACCTATGTAAGTATTTTCTAGATATGATAGGATGGGATATATTATGGAAACATGGTGGGGCCATGGAAAAACCCAGAAACCAGGTGTACCGTGGTAGGTATGATACAGTAAAGATGATAACGCAGGTTGCTGCAATAAAATGTATGGATTTTGAGTAAAAAAAAATAATAATAATAAATTAGATAAGAGTCCTACATGAAATCTTATAAGTAAATATTAAAGGGACTATAAACAGAATTGTATAAGATTTTATATAGGACTTTAATCTGATTGATTGATTATTATTATTATTATAAAAGATTGTGTTAATTTTAGTGTGTGGGTAAAAGAACAGGTTATTCGCGTGGCATGTCATATCGTAAAAAACAACACAGACACAAGATTTATTAAATACCTGCCATCATGACATCCTCTTCCTGCAAGAAGTGAGGTAGGATAATGACCATCCCATTTCTTATCCTAACTGGAAAGTTGTGGCAAAGAATTCAAGGAAAGTTTGACCAATTTATCTTGGTCTCCAAGAAATTTTTTGGAAGATTTAAAATTATAAAAGTTAGATCTTTTACTGATTTAAATATGATAACTTGGAGACATAGAGTACACTAAGCTTTACAACCAAATGTCAGAAAAAAGCAAAACCTTTAGAAATATACATGTCAAAACTACGCAATGATCAATCCACTAGAAGGATCATTGGTGGACACTTCAACTTGCACGTCATCCATTATGGCAAGGTAGACTAAGTTCTGATCAGCCGGAACAATTGGCTCCGGAATGGGTCAATTGGTCCTTCAATCATGATCTCAATTTAATCTCAACTCTTGCTACTTACAGGTCTGGAACCGTTATTGACCATGTCTTCATTAGTGATGGCCATCATGGTAAGTGATTGCTTCTGATCATTACCTACTATAATTCACAAATAATGTCTCTAAACTACATATCAATGCTGAAAGTTATTAGCAAAATCTAAAAGATATTAAACTTGAAGAAGGTAGATTGGAAGACGTCAAATATATATATATATATCCAAACCAATCAAAAAAAAAAAAAAAAAAAAAAAAAAAAAAAAAAAAAAAAAAAAAAAAAAAAAAAAAAAAAAAAAAAAAACTTACAACACAAGCAATGCTTATTGACCCCATTAGTCTTCTCACCTTTCCTGGCAAACTTTGGGAAAAGATATTTCAAAATTAAATAGCTGCACTATCAAAGACTGCGATTTTTATTTTTTAATATGGTGTAAAATAGGGATACTCTTCGGTGGATGCTCTATATAATCTCATTTCCGATACGCAAAGAAACATTAAGCACAGAAAGGTCACATCTGTTCTAGCAATCGATATCGTTTCGGCTTACGACAAGGTCAATCTAGATGTACTTATTCTAAGCACGAAGAAAATGGATCTTCTTTGAGGCAGCACAGTGAGAATATGTCAAAACTGCAATATGTACAGAATAAAGAGTTATTAAGTATTTTGGGGACCAAAAAGTCCACTTATATTGATGTACTCCATCGTGGGTGCAGCATTGTTGTATTCAAATTTTGTCAAAATGAACTTATATTAAGGTATGCTGTTAGGATCAATTAGAGCAATTTGTCCTAATAATCCGATTCATGGTATTTTACTTTCAAGGCATAATGGAATAAGACTGAAGGATTGCTTTACTGAAGTTGATAAGTTTCCAGACATTGCAGAATCTGTGTTGTGGAATGCGAACCCACCCTAAGATCCAGGAGAAGGATCAGATTCTCACTACATTGTGCATACACACATTAAAAATCAGTTTCACCATTAAAAAGGAATGGACTTTGTTCTACAACAATGGTACTAAAGGAGAATTTTCTTGCACCATCACTGGGCCTGGTGACGGTGTATGTCATCATCCACTTTCGAATATTATGCAATCTTCTTCCCGTAAAACGCTCAGTGCCATTGGTCATGGTGCTCTAGGGGGGGAGGGGGGTAAATATTAATACTTGTGGTCCAAGAACATGATACTAAATTGTCAATGTGGTGAGTTAGCTTCTGCTCAACGCATCCTTGCATTGAATTTTCTGTAAATTGTTACATCTTGAGAATAAATTCATCGGAACTGGATGTCAAGGTTCTCCTTGATACGTGTGAGGGAATTGATGCAGTGGTCTAGTTTTTGTCCCTTGCACCCCCCTCTAGATGGTAGGTCCCATGGACCGCTGGCTTGTAATGGTTTTTCTTCTAGGATGATCAAGTTTCCCCATTACACATTGATTTCTAAAGAATTTAGCCCCATGCTAACTGCAATAGTTCAAAAGACAGAGGGAAAAATGTGACCTTAAAAAGCCTGCATCGGGCAAAATTTAATACAATGTTTTATTTTGTATTGTATTTTTGCTTCAGTATATATATGTTACAGTTATTATCATTAATTACTTTGTACAGTACACATACTCCTACAGTATGTAAGAAATAAATGTACGTACACATACTCCTACAGTATGTAAGAAATAAATGTACGTACATACATATCGAATCTCAAAAGTTTAACACAACACACTTAATCGATCAGCAATATTAAAGGCGATTTAACATGGCGATTGTTGATGAGATCTCCAGGGGTATATATTAATATTTGCTACTATTACACTTATGTAGAGACAAGGCCCTTTAGTCTCAGTCAACCCAGTGATTACTGATCAATTAGTCATTGTAAATCTGAGTAGCAGCAAGAAGATTTAAACGTCATATGCATACATAAATATGTGCAGATCCATAAATGTTATAACCAGCTACTGAACAACTTTAATTAGTAGGATGGCTGTGATAAAGGTTAGGGGACCTGGGCGTGGTAGATTACAGAGAGGAAGGAATGTGACACGATAGGGTTAGGAGGACCGAAGGGAGGTTTAGGCCCTGGAGATCTTAGCGTAATACACGGTACACACCATGTACTATGTATGGAATGTGTATGGTATGTACATACTACTTGCCGTAAGTAGAGTTGGTACTTACATACATGCGCAAGTTCATGTAGAAGTGGCCTGTTTTTTTTTGCTGAGATTTATTCCCCACATACTGCACAGATATGTGAACTACATCGTGATTAGATTGTATAAAATAACAGTAGCAGGATCGACGCTCATATTTCACAAGTGTCTTGAATGGTACATGTAGTGCATGTTACTTTGCTCCTTACATTAGTAGCAACTACAACTAAATGCCATGTGTTGTTTTATCTCCTTGTGTAAGTTGCATAAAAATGTAGGTCATAAATTAGACTTCTTCGGTTACAAGTATTACGTAAAACTCATGAAGAGATTTCTGGCTATGTATCAAGTAATAAATCTACGTAGTAAATTTCTTTATTGTTCAAAACATTGTCATCTAGTCACAGTGATCCATGAACGCAATCAACTTTTTGTTTTCGTTATGTGGAATCTTTGTATATTTGGGAATAAGCATCAAATATTTTGAATTTCTCCAGCAAAAATGACATTGATTTCCAACTATACAAATATCTCTCTACCTACAATATTTTTATGCTCTACTAATAAATAATTATCATTTTTTTTTTTATCTCATTGTCTATGAAATAGTCCATCTGATTTTCTTTCCATGGAAGTACAAATTGGATTGTCAACTCACGTCAGTCATCGGATTAGTTTTTGTATTTTTTTGTCCCCTCCTCAAGGCTGTATGGTACAAGAATGGTAATTACAGGTACAGTTTTTTTGTATTCCTAATTTGTAAGAAATATATATATATATATTATTACCTTTAGTTGTTGCACCCAGCCAAGTTCCTTCAATTTAATCTTGTGAGAGAAAAAAAAGCACCTGACAATGCGAGACATTCTTATTTCAATGTAAAAGAAGTAAAACATTTAGAGGGAAAAAAAATGCACACATTTTATCAATTTTCATTCCTCTATTTTAGTTTTATAACAGGTTTTTCGGGATAAAAATATATTTTTGTTTTAATTTTTAATACTACCTTGTGAATATAATAGTGATATATTTTTCTATCATGTAATCACATATTTAGTTTGAAAGAAGTAATTAATATATCAATGCAGTGTACTTCTTACCTATGATAGGTAAATATATGTATATCAACACTTCATACTATATACACTACTAATCCTTCCCAAATTTGTACATAAACTTTTTTTTAAAAAAGACAATCATTTAAATGTTCATATTATTATTTGTCTCAATTGCTTTCGAACCTTTTAAGACAATATCCTGAAAAATTTTATATATACCAACATATGTATGTACCTTACCCTTACCAGTTTCTGAATACAAAGAAATATATATTTGGAAATAACATAATTTCTACATAAAGCTTTTATATATATTAAAGGCACCCATACAAATTTGGCACTATGATTTTTTTTTTTCATCCTCTTTTTATTTTACAACTGAAATTTCTCTTGAAAAATTTATTTTGATATTCTTTAGAAAGAAAAAAAAAATTGTAATTTAAAGGTGACATGTACGTTGTAAATATAAGGAAGAAAAAAAACGGTAGTAAAGAAAGTGACTACGTACATATATAAGTACTTTAAATTACCCAGATTACGCATAGATTCAGATGTTTAAACACAGAACATTTAGTATGATTTTTAAAATTGAAACATTTGTAACCATATATGTGTACATATATGTATGAAAAAAAAAAAAAAAAAAAAACTTAATAAAATAAAATAAAATTAGCAGATTAAATCTACTTGAAAACTTTTGTTTACATAAATGAGGAAAAATAAAAGACATGTGAAATAATCATTTTATCCTAAATAGGAAAACTTTCCAATTTCTAATTATCACGTGACATGTCTAGTAAACAAAATTAACTCGGGCATTGAATAAAAAAAGCTGTTTTTCCAACATGTAATTGAGAAATTCATTTGATGAAGAAGAATATTGATCAATCATCTTTGCATTGGAGCCAGCTACCTCTCTAATATAATACAAATGTATATTTTAACTATAGAAATGTAGTAAACCAGAGAGTAGAGACGATATGACATCATTTTGATATAGCACAAGATATGTAGTGTGTTCTAATACACAAAGGTTTGTAACCATTTATGGAAAGATGTTTCAAATCGAATGATTTTTTTTGTCAGATCTGTTTATATTTGCTGGTTGTCTACAAGATTTTGTCAAGTTCTAGAATCGGTTCTAAAGTTAATTTTTTTTTTATTTTTTTTTTAAAGAAAATAGACAGACAGAGAGACATACATATGAACCCGTTTTTCTCTCTCATAAAAAAAAAATAAAAAACATTTACGTACAAATGTGCTTATATATGTATGTATGTAAAATTTTGTGCTTATGATGATGAATCACTTTGCAGTTATTATTTTGTTAAACAACGAGGGGGAGCATATGCAGCAGCAGTTACTATGTATAAAAAACGTACGTAAATTCTAACGGTGATGAAACAAACAACAACAAAAAACATAGTTGGAAATAACTCAAGTCAGTTCAATTATCAGAATTGGTCATTTCAGAAAAATATGCGTGTGTGTTCACATACTGTAAGAGTCTCATACTTTTTTTGTAGCCAGCATAATTCGTCTGCTGTTTATTTTTTATTTTTAAATAAGTGAAAAAAAAAAAAAAAATGAATTTAAAACCACCCTTTCATCTATAGAAAGAGATATCTGAGAAAACATTAATTAGCAGTCTCAACTACATAGTTATCCAGTTAGAAGATATCTATATATGAGAATAAATGTTGAATAAATATTTTTCAAGTGCTAAATAAAATACCAAAGCATAATGTTCATGCTTCTCTCTCTCTCTCTCTCTCCCTCCCCCCCTTTCCAAAAAAAAAAAAAAATATAAGCACTATTAACT
>JAJMJJ010000094.1:33376-48503 GCA_030568955.1 Geotrichum siamense (nom. inval.) | reverse complement strand
AAAAAAAAAAAAAAAAATTCAAATGCACAGGGAAAAATGTGACCATGGAAGCCTGTATCAGGCAAACAATAACACAGTCTTCTTTCATATAATGTTTTATGCTTGTGATTATTTTATTTTACATTAGTATTTATTTAATTGTTATTCATAAGATTTTATATAGGACTTTAATCAGATTTATTATTATTACTTCATAATTGTAGGTCTGAAAAATTTAACCCTGGCCGCTACGAAATGCAGAAAACAACAAAACGCTCAGTGACAAATGTACCCTGTTACAGGCAAAACACAACACAGTCTTCTTTTATATAAATATTTTAATTGCTAACGTAACTATATATGAGACTATAAACAGAATAATAATAATAATAATAATATTTTATTATTATTATTATTATTATTATTATTATTATTATTATTATTAATTCATAGTGTATAACTTAAGGACTCCGCTCTATGAGTGAACTAGTCAAGTTTTCCAAAAATAAAATGTTAACATTTGAATATCCCTCTAGATGTTCCTCTATTTATATTCAGCTCCTACGCACTTTATTGTATCTATAGTCAAAAAAATTTATAAACAAAATTAAGACGTAAAATTACTTAAACTTACATGACAAATTTCATAGCAAAATAAAGCTAAAAATGTAAAAAAATATATATAAAAGAACATAAATAGGATGCCCTAGGCTTTTCCATCACCCATTTAACAAGAATTGATTTTCCTAGGCTAATATTATTATTATCATAAGGCATGCTCTTCATATTTCCACATTCACAAATTCCTCTTTTGAGATAATTGGAAATCCATTTATTATTACTATTATTTGTGGTTTTTAGTTTAGCTCATGGCCCCAATCATATTAAGGACCCAGTAAGCGTTAGTCTTCCAGTTATTGTACTTTTTTGTGGCTTATGAACACAACACAAAACGGACGACCTGATAAGGCGCTATCCTAACCACCATGGAAACAAGAAATTCAAGCTAAATTTCAGAGAAAATTCTTAATCTAATCGCCAGATATGTAAAAGATTTAATTGACTGCATTAGAAATTACGTCGCTATTCCGGAACATTACCTCAAATTCTTAGAAAAGTACATATTCCAAAATGATTTAATCTTGTATTTTGGAAACTTTGAAAAACCAATAAAACAGATTAATGATTTCAAATAAATAGAATACCCCTATTAGCGGGTATCATACATGGTGTTCAGTCCAATTTAGCAATAAATGGGGCTGTCTACAACAACGAATTAATCCAGTTACTAGTTTTGACGCAAACTACATGGAAATTGCCACAAATTTGTACCGAAATCTAAACAACAGAAGATACTCTCCACTCTTTCAAACCTAATTTTTGGAAAATGTACTTCTTAAAAATACGCTATTGAACTTTTACGAGACACTCCAGAAAAATAGGTTGGACAAAGAAGACATGACTAACTCTATCCTTTCGATCAAAGACATGATTAGCCAACATCCGTTTTGAAAATCGGCGTTAGCAAAAGACCTACCAAAAATAAGCCTATTGACTATACGGAGATCATTAAAAAAAATATAAACAACCTTACTATGAGTAAATTTTTTGAAGGAGAACGATTCAAATCATCTGATAATTTTACCCCTATTATGGCGGAAGTCTTTTTCAATTAAATTAGTGCAATTAAAATTGATGCAAAGAAATTATTTTTGACGATACAGAATTTTGCGGCAAAGAAAAAGAAGAGAGAATTGAAATTCTCGCCCAATTATTTTAAAGATTAAATTAAAGATTACACTAAAACCAGATGTATCTAAAGAAAACTGGACGAAGGACATCATTGTAATGTAACTACGAAAGACATGGAAGCCTGCCCCCACGGGCATGTAAAGAACCCAAATACCTTTCCACCATCCAAGCCAATAGATAGATAGAGGAACTGTTCCTAACCGGAGAAAAAATTAAATTCCGACATGAATGCAGCTTATCCCGAGTATGTGGTTAACATAGCAGAACCGTATTTATGAAGCAATGTCCAATGCATTCAGCATTGAATTTTTGCGGAGCCAATAAAACGTCATACTCTACTGCATCTTCTGCTTCTCTTGTTTCTAGCGCGGTTGACCTGGGAACCGAATCATGCCTTTGGTTGCCTAATAGTGAAAAATACAATTAAATCATAAAATGTAATGGTTTCAAAAGATTTTCCATTCAAGTTGAAACTGCAAAGATAAATCCAGCAAAAATGGCAAGCACAAGTTTTGTAGAAAGAAAAAAATATTTTCTACTGGCTGCAGAATTAATATCGTCACAACGGAATTACCAAGACATAGCCATTTGCAACAGCGATAGAATTAATATTGCTAAAAATAATATATATCCCAAATTAGTTTAAATACTGATCTAGTCAAATCTGATATCAAGGATTAACCTTAAAACCATTCACATGGGTGCTATTATCTTCAGAGATTAAACACACCTTTGCGTAAATGTTAATACAGTTGTTTAAATAATTTTGTTCTGCTGTTTTACTTAAGATATTATATAGGACTTTACTCAAATTTATAACTATCATTATTGATAAAATTATCATTTTCTAGTACCAGGGTAGTTTAGGGGTTTCTATGAGTAATATAAGCAGGATACAAAAAATATATAGTTTACATGCTTGAATGTAAGGGAATGAATATAAATAAACTATATTCCAGAGGTTGCAGTTCTAATGAACTAAGCAAGTGTGCTGTTATCCCTTTTCCCCTTCCATAGCAAAACCTTATAATTTCGATTATAAATACGTATGTAGTAAATGACAATTATATTAACTAACCCAGTAGAGATCACCATCAAGTCTTCATTAATTATTACTATTATTTGTATAATTCTATGATACAGTAACGTGGAAGATTGTTTTTTGCGTGAAATATTGGCATAGAAAGTACTCGTACAATTACATATTTGTGTCCAAACGTTGGAAAATAATATAATGTTAACATTTTTTACATAATTTTATGAGTGGCAGGGAAATTTCATATTGCCATCCATCACACGGAAAACAAGTTTCAATATTGCGCGTTTTTAGGATCTTATACTACTTTAACCAACAATATATCTTTTATTTTGTATGTTTGCTTAACAATTGATATAATTAGTAAAGTAATTATCTGTAATTTGAACTTCTATGATTTTTTTAAAACAAACAAAAAATATTAAATAAAGTAACTTGGTTGAATACAGGTGCGAATTTGGGATTAAAAACTTATGACGACGACAACCCCCCAATATTTCAAATAGCGCGGCTGGTTTGTCCCAGAAAAAGCCGTATCAACACATGCAGGCAGCAAAGTCCCTGTCACTCACTACCACCACATCATCATTGTAATAACTCATATCTGACATCACCTCACTACAAGAAATTGAGCTGTTTATACTTTTAGATCTTAATCATGATTCCAATCAGGGTTTTGAGACATTGGTCTGTTCCGCTTTATTGCTTAGTGCTTTGGTGGGGTATGCTCAGTGTCATGTTGATCTTCTGGGCCAGCAAAGGCGTGGGTATTCTACATGAACTAGTATTAAATATTGTTGCTAACTTAGAAAAAGAAGGTTGATTTTAAAAATATGGCCAACGGACCTGTTATTGCAGTGTACTTTAAAGATTTATGAAAATTTCAATTTATTAATAGAGTCAGCTAACAAAGTGTAATAGATATTTGTCGACAATTGCTTCTGGAACAATGAAACCAGTATTTGTCATTACAGCGCTAGTAATGGGACTTCTTGTCTCTGGATCTGTAGTCATTGAGAGATTCTGTCGACACCGTGGGCGGTTGTTAAAGAACAATATGATTATCGAAACCATGAATAATTACGCATCTGTTTTCTTTTCTATTGTTGCGTACTTTTCTTTGTTCATGGTCGCCATTCTTGACTGCCGGAGTTATTATAAGGCGCATATTTCCTTGTTAGGCATATTCCTGGGAGCGGCTGGTGTCGCTACGTACTGGACTGTGTCAGAGTATTGGATTTTAGACCACGAATACTCTAGGTTCCATAGACTACGAGTAGCCTATGTTCTTAAGTTTGTATGGGTGTCATTGGAGCTATTTTTGGTGATTCCATTCACTGCATTTTCCTTGTTGGAATTCAAGATTCCAGGAGCTGTACTAGAATGGGTAAGTAAGAGAGAGACTAGGATTGGTTTTAATTCTAATGATGGACTAGATTATTGCATATTTATACGGCTTTTATTTGATTATACTAGCATATGAGCACTACGAAGATTTCAGAATATTGAAACATCAACTGATAGAACAGGATTTGAGCGTGAAGCTCGACGAGATAGTGAGTAAAGCATTTCAGCGTCATAAACATCATCTTCATCAAGTTCACCGTGGTGAATCCGACGAGATGATTGAAGATTTTGAATCAATTATCAGTAGTCTGAATTCAATTAGCATTGAAGATGAATTTGATGAAGATATCCACAGTAAAGAAGCCGTCCAGTACTATCGTCATCATCGGACTGTGAGTTTTTCACGACGGGCCATGTCTGTACAGTACACGTTTCCCCACAAAACAATTTCAGTAGGGTAACACACATAGTAGTAGAAATAAACAAATTTAATTGGCCAAGAGCCCATATTTGATACGTAAGAGTAAAATGATTACATCAGCATCGGAGCATCGGATAAACCTGGGCGAGACTGGACCCGTTTCACAAGTGCCGCCGGTAGCAAAGTTCCGGCATCAACGATTGAAAGAGTTGAGTAAAAACACTGAACGTTGATGACGAATGGAATTGGTTCAAAGGTTCAATTGGGGAAGTACATAGTTGTAATCAGTGTGTGTAAAATGGTAAAGAAAATCTTCCCCAAAAAAAGTAAAAAAAATATACGGCGAAAGGAAATTCAGTAATTTTACTGGCTGAAATGGGTTGCTGGAATACCATGGAAATTTACTTGCGGAATTTGTATTTTTTCATATAAAAACAACCAAATTTCACTCGATTTCTTCTTTTTTCGTCTTCTTCCCTGTCCTAGTTCATATCGCCAACTTCTCTAGTTATCATGTCTTTCATTGCCCGCCGTGCTTTCTCTTCTTCTACCTTCAACGTATGTCTTCATTCATTGTTAACTGAATTTATTTATTGTTTGCTAACTCTTACATTTCTTTAGCCCTCTAAGGTCGCCGTTCTTGGTGCTGCTGGTGGTATCGGTCAACCTCTTTCTTTGCTTCTTAAGCTTAACAAAGATGTCACTGGTCTTTCTCTTTACGATTTGAGAGGAACTCCCGGTGTTGCTGCCGATCTTTCCCACATTCCTACTAACTCCAAGGTTTCTGGTTACACTCCTGAGAAGGGAGGTCTTAAGGAAGCTCTTGCCGGTGCTGAGATTGTTGTCATTCCCGCTGGTGTCCCCAGAAAGCCTGGTATGACTCGTGACGATCTTTTCAACACCAATGCTTCTATTGTTCGTGATCTCGCCAAGGGTATTGCTGAATTTTCTCCTGATGCCAAGGTTTTGATTATTTCTAACCCTGTCAACTCTACTGTCCCCATTGTTGCTGAAGTTCTCAAGTCCAAGGGTGTCTACAACCCCAAGAAGCTTTTCGGTGTCACTACTCTTGATGTCATCAGATCTTCTCGTTTCATCTCTGAGATTAAGGGAACTGACCCTACCACTGAGACTGTTCCTGTTGTCGGTGGTCACTCTGGTGTTACCATTGTTCCCTTGATTTCTCAATCTGGTCACCCCGATATCTCTGGTGAAACTCTTGATGCTCTTACTCACCGTATCCAATTTGGTGGTGATGAAGTTGTCAAGGCTAAGGATGGTGCTGGTTCCGCTACTCTTTCCATGGCCCAAGCTGGTGCCCGTATGGCCGGTTCTCTTTTGAAGGCTTCCAAGGGTGAAGAAGTTGTTGAGCCTACTTTTGTTGAGTCTCCTCTCTACAAGGATCAAGGTATTGACTTCTTCTCTTCTAAGGTTGTTCTCGGCCCTGAAGGTGTTAAGGAAATCCAAGGTCTTGGTAAGTTGAGCCCTTATGAGGAGAAGTTGATTGAAGCTGCCCTCGTTGACTTGAAGAAGAACATCAAGAAGGGTGTTGACTTCGTTGCCCAAAACCCTTAAATGATTTGATTCTTTCTTCAATTAAGAACTCTTTATTAGGGTTTTAAAATAACCTTGAAATCTTTGTAAGTAATTTATTTTTATACGTAAAAATCATGATAAAAATGAGAAGTTTAATGACAAAACTACCTTCTATTATCTAAAATAAGAGAATTAAAACTATCCAGTGACAGCTTGAGAACAAGATACCTTGGAAGTAGCAGTAATTAAAACTGTATTCACAAATTTCTAAAAACCAAATAAAATACGCGTCAAAATTCAAAATTAATTCTTTAAATCCACTTAAGTTGAATTTTAAAAAGCATGTGTTTTTGGTAACACAAATTACCTTTTTGTATTTTTACGTTTTTCAACGGTCTTTTCAGGAACGGGTTTGTGTTAATAAGCACTATTACGTTTTATTTTTATTTATTTTTTTTTTTTTTTTGGTTAGCTTTATTTTACTATGTTGTTTATGTAATTTTAGGTAATGATTTAAAGTCTAAAGCTTTTGTGTGCTAGGAAATCCGAAAATTATATGGTGTTATATATAAGTAAAATCTTTTGGTTTAACTCATTTTGAGCTTATAGGCTTATCCAAAATTATGTATGCATCTGGAACAAGTAAAGGTCCATTTTATCTATATATGTCCCAAGGTTTAAGTCAATACATAGTATATTTGTTCTCCACACACACACACATACACAATATGGGTTCAATTGTAAACATATATTGACTTTTAAAGATTAGCCAGTAGTAATCCGATTTTTAAATTATGTCGGTAAATAGAGTGAAGAAAAATCCTTAATTATAATATGCAGGGGAGAAAAATAACTTTTATAAAAAGCTTGATTCTTTGGCAAGAATTATTTATAGCTTCTACAATAAATAAAATCAAAATCGGCTATCTTTTAATGTACTTCAATACATATGTATGTACATATGTACATATCAATTGATAAAAATAATAACATTGTATATATGGAAAACAAAGATGATATTCTGTAATTGAATTCTTCAAACTCTCTTCAACTTATTTCTCGATTTACTGTTAGAATAGAGTAAAATCAACTGACATGTACCTTGTAAATCGAATAGATAATCTGACAATATCTCATACTACTCCCCCCCTCCCCTCCTCCTCCCCATCTCTCCAGCAGATTGGCTCTTTCAAGCCTACTGACAGTGTTTCCAACATACTAGGAATTCCTGTGAATGAAGATTCTGTAGTTCTTAGAAACTCCAAGTTGAAAAATTTAGATTCCAAATGCCGCGCTTTACAAATACACAATGATCCTCGTTCAATTCAAATCAATAATATCAAACTCCGAGTCCTCTCCCTTCCACTGTACTCTGATAACATCTTCTCAATTTCTGAACCTTCCTCTGCAATAAAAAAGTTCTTGCTATCTGGCTTAGGTAAGGGGAAGAAATATCTGGCAGCAAGGAAAGACGTCTTGATCACCCCAAACGTGTTTGGTGGTTTCGAGTTGTGGGACATAGACAGGCTACTACAAAGTACAAGAGCAAAGTTTCTGTATAAGTTCCTGGTGACTCCTTCTCTCACTAGAGATATGGCCTTATTTCCATATCAAGAAGTTACTCTGTCCTGCCATTCTGCTATTATGGGTGCAAAGAACTCGCTCGACCATACAATCAAGACTTTCTTTAACAAATTCTTTAATCCCTCCATAATTCAAGCAGCAAAATCCCTGTTACAGACACCCCTGAGAAAAGCAAGAAATTTATACTATTGGTAGAGGCTTTGCAATTCTCCGCCCTTCTGAATGTTCCCAATGTACGTGCAGGTCAAAAAGAGAAGAATTGTTCTCACTGTGGTGCCGGAACTGGAGACATAACTCATCTAATATACCAATGTTCCAACATGTTACGATTGTGTTATAGATTTTACAGCAAATCAAAAGATATTCTTGAGAAATTTATTTGATCCATACCCCTCGCAAGGCCTGAGTGTCTTATAGCCAAGTTAAAATCCATCGGCAGATACATGATCATGATTATGGAGAAAGCTTCCAGATTTGGGAAAACTCAAGATTCCTTAAAGAGCAGCAACCTTGCTACAAATATTGTCAAACAAATATCAGAAGATAGTTGCTACAAGAAAAGGGAACTAGGATAAGCTCTCTAGCTCAATATGAACTAACCAGAAGATTATTCTTATATACCAAATTATATAATATTCGAATTTCTTAGCACACAAAAGATTTATACATAAAATTACATAAGCACCATAGCAAGGTAAAGTTAAAAAAATATCCCAAGTAGCAGGAAAAAAAAATATTATGGAGAGATGGTAATTTATTCATACCCACAGAAATCCACGAGAACAAGGCGAAAACAAAAGAATGTCGGGTGCAGCAGTCAGTAATAAGGGAGATATTCAGTTACAGATCTCGACGTTTATTCTTCAATTGAAAAGACAGGAGTTATCTGGATCACATGACGTAGCCCTGGCCACAGCACATTTGTTGTTGAGATTTGTGTCAGCGACGAGATGGGCTAAGCTAGAGACACTAATTAATGAAGTTCGAAGTTTGGGAAATAAGCTGGAGTGTGCGCATCCGAGGGAGTTTGCATGTGGAAGTATTGTTAGAAGAGTGTTGGGGATTATAAGAGAGACGGGGAAAAGTGAAGGTGTTGAGAGTTTTGGTACATCGTCATCAATGTTTGACTTGTTGTCAGAAAAGCGAACAGAAGAAGAAGGAGAAGGTAAAATGAGTAAAGTCTCTAAGAAAGATATTAAGGCGGATATTATTGAAGCGATTCAGGAGTTGATTGAAGAAATTAGTGGATCAGAAGAAACCGTTGCTAATTTCAGTGCTGACATGATTCATGAAAATGAAATTATATTAACAGCTACACCAGATTCAGGGACAGTTCTCAAATTCCTTCTCAAAGCCAGCGAGAAAAAGCGTAAATTTACAGTCCTAATCACCGAATCCTTCCCCAACTCCACCCCTCTTTCCCATTCCTTTGCCAAACTTCTTGCCAAAGCAGGCATAGAAACCATGATTATCCCTGACACCTTAGTGTACGCCGTTATGGGCCGCGTCGGTAAAGTCCTCATCGGGGCACGTACAATCTTAGCAAATGGAAGTTGCATATCTTCCGCCGGCGTTGAATCTGTCTGTGAAGCAGCCAAACAATACAAAACCCCGGTCCTTGTTGTTGCTGGTTCCTACAAACTCTCACCTCGTCATCCCTTTGACGTCGAAAGCTTAATCGAAATTGGCGACAGTAGTAAAATTGTAAATTTCTCAGATACTGTCATTGTCAACTCGGTTCAAGTTGCTAATCCTTTATATGACTTTATTAAACCTGATCAATATGATATTTGTATCACGAACTTGGGTGGCTTTTCTCCCATTTTTGTATATAGATTGGTGTTGGACTATTATAATCCAGCTGATGTTGATTTGTGTCTATGATTGTTTATTTTTATTTTTGGAATTATATATGACATATCTACCTCGTTGCTTAGAGTATATATATTGTATAATCATAATATGAAACATATAGAGTGTATCTTGAGCGATGCTTTTATGTAACATAAGGAATTATAATTGTCAAAAACCAACATAATATTTTTAATCTGGCAAACTCTTCACCTCCTTTCTCTTTTTCTTTTTGTCATTTCCAAATAAACAGATAAGAGTTGGGTAAAAATAAATAGCGATGTAACATTTCCTTTTAAAAAAGAGGAACGAAAATAGCCAACTTCAAAATGATATTCCTACAATCAAAGCATTTTATTTTCTATTCCATTTCAACATATAGTAAGCGAAACTTTCGTTAATTATAATTACGTTATTTGATCTTGGAGTAGTATCTGCCTTATACTGCTATGTGCAAATGTGGTACCTAGGTAGGTATTACTTTAAGATCTCAGCGCACTTCCTCCAAAGCCTAGACCTCACTCTGTTCCAACTAGCCCTAACGAGTTACGTTCCTTCTCTCACTAACCCTATACACAGAATCTCTCCGTGTAATCCTTCGAACTCAGATTTCCTAACCTCTAATACCAATCGAGTTTATGAGAGTTATCCGTTTGTCTAACCCAGCCTTTCATCCAACATAACTCTACATTTTGTGTAAGTCAAACTTCCATTTAGTTGAAGTTATTTAGTTTTTCTTAGCTGGTTGTAATAGTAGGTAGGACAGTAGTACTGTATGTAATTTGAAGAGTTCTTATCAAACGTATTGTATGCACATGCACAGTGAGTATTAAAAAACTGTGGATTCTACGATGAGCCATTTTCGGACCCACACTTGCACACATCTCTCTCTCTCTCTCTGTCTCTTTGATTTAATAACTACATCGTGACCTACACATGTATGTATAGAACTTATGTTGGTATGTATGCTATGTGGGTGTGGTGGTGGACAATCATGGGGTTTGTGGATCGTTTGACCACTATTTTATTGTTAAATTTGCATGTGAGTGTGTCGATCGTTATCCACGAACTTGGAAATTTTTCATATGCACAAAAAAAATTACTATCGAGCAAAATGATATAAGGAAAAACATTTTGGGATACGAGTCTTGAGAACAGAGATTTGCTTAACGTAGAAAGAAGATGAAAATACATACATACATATGTATAAATATATATAGAGAATAAATAAATAAGTAGTGGTTGAGAAAGAGGGTAAAAACATGGTGTTCCATACACCATACAGGACGTATATTTACTAGTGGTTGTTTTAGACCAGCTGTAATAGTATGAACATAATGCATAACTAGTCCTAGAAGAGAATTAAATGTTGTCATAGTTTTGAGGGTAAGTAAATTCATAAAGAGAATCCAACCAATCTTTCCCTAAGATACAGGTATATTCTTCTAAATTAACAATTTCAATAATATCACGACTTTGAACATACCAGTTATGGTAGAACTCAGCTTCAAGTGCGTCTGACTGGATTTGCCGTTCACATTGTTCTTGTGATGGAGATAGTTGAGGGGTAAGTGGGTCAGAAGTTGGTGATTTTTTCTTGGTGAATGTAAAATAGGATGGGAGAGGGGAATAGAAAGTGAAGGAAGATGGAAGGTACTGGAATTTGCGACTCCAAGGATTGGAATGGTTCTTGGATGATGGAGAAGGTGGACGACATAATGTTGTTGCTGATGTGGGATTGGTAAGAGTAGTAAGAGGGTTGTAAAGTTGAGATGCGGATTCTAGGGTTTCTTCATTGATTATGGTTATGATTATTTCAATGCGGTTTTGTTTGTGTTCCATGGTATACATAGGAGTAGCGATGATGCGTAGATTGTTGATACGTAAGTAGTCGTTTACGATTGGTTGAACGTTGAAATATGATTTAGGAGAATTGGGGTCAATCAAGATCTGTATCGGCCTATGATCAGACAACCTTCCATAATTCAACAGCATCAACGGTGATGATTTCAACCTTTCTCCTTCATCCACATTACTCTTCCTCCTACTTCTCATAGGCACTTTCCCTCCATACCACTTAACATTCGACACAAACGACTTAATCGATTCAATGGAATCCACTGGCCTTAACCTAAACCCAGGATCACACTTTGGTCTAAACCCCATTTTTTTCCGCATATAACTTAACAAATATTTTGGTCCTCTCATAATCTCTTTCTTCCGATTAGACAAATACACCTGTAGGTTGAAATGTTCGATATTCAATGTTTCAATATTGGGTAGAGCTTCTGGGGGAATTGTCAGAGTTTTAATAGATGTCGTCATTAGTTGGTTTAAATATTGTTCGAGAGGATCGGTATCCTCACTACCACCACCCCAGCCACATGACGGCGTTGAATCAACTCGATGCAAGTAAGAAGGTGGTGAAATGCTTGGACGTGGGTCCAAATCAAAATGTAAAGGTTCACAAGCCACAATAGTTTGATCATTCATGATATTAATATTTGAAAAAGAAAAAGATAGCAAAAAGAAAGAAAGAAAGAAAGAAAGATAAAAAATGTTAAATAAATGACATATATATATATCATAACGTTGGAGATAGTAAAATTGATAGACACTGGTTATCACAAACGGCCCGTTTATTTTCAGCCACAACCGTTTTCAATTTAAACTAAACCGTTTTCAGCACAATATAAAATTTCTGCAACGTGAAATTTTGATTAAGCGGTTTGTCACGTTTTATTATAATTTAATTGGATTTATTTTATTATTTCATTATTAATGTTTGAATTGTTATCATAGAGGTGTTTCTTCTCTACCATTATTCTCCTGTAATTTGTTTCCTTTTCTACTATGTTACGTTGTATGTATCGTCATTTATTCTAATTCTAAAATCCGACAATCCAGACGTTTGAATGGAAACAGTTGAACAGAAATCTATCGCAGTAAAACAACAATTTTCTCTCGGATTCAGCCTTGTTGGTTCTTCTATCTTCACACCCAGCATGTACAAGAAGTTCACAAACTTTTGCTTGATGACCTTTGGTTATTATCAATTTATGTATTTTGCCTCAGGTTAAGTTTTAACCCCTCGTTTGTTAACATATATTTTACTCCTTACAAGTTTTACTACTAATGCAAAAAGAAATACTTGTGTGTAATGGTTGTTTCAATAAAAATGAAAGTAAAAAATGTTGTAGACAAAACAACAATGACAATGTACAGTTGATGAGATTCTTTAACCATCCAATAGTAGATGATAACGCACGTTTCGTAAAATAAAACGCAGAGTTTACAATATTATATAAACCCTAAACCTAATAACCTTTATCCAATAAAACAAGCGGTTGAAGCTTTCATCACCATCACCACCACCACTCATCAATTACAAATACTAATGACATCTACGTTCACAATTACACAACAAGAAGAACACCAGTATTTCATCGCGTCTTTTCAAGACTTTGTTCTCGCTATCGACTCTTTTCCTACATCCAATGGTCAAACCCTACTAGAGGTACAAACTTTGGAACACGAAACGTTCATGGTCCAGTTTAGAACAGCTGGGTGGTGGGTCATTCCCATCAGTAATAATAATAGTAATAATAATAATAATAATAATAATAATAATAGTAGTAGTAGTAGTAATAATAGCAGTAGTTGGAATAGAGAAGAAGTTTTTGAAAGTCCTGAATTGGTGATGAAGAGAATATCAAAATCGTTTGAAGTGAATTTTGCAAACAAATTAAGCGCCAAGTTGGAAAAGCTATTGGCTTAATCGTGTTGTCTAATACATACAACGACTAAATCGATATATACATTGGTATGTATGTGTGTATTTATTTTGTTCAATGTTACGATGTGTAAATATTTCTTAACGCTAATGAAATATTGCGTGGTGGAGTGAAGAATAAAGATCTTTCGAATATGAAATGTTTTCCATGTCGTGTTTGTCAAACTCTACAGAGCGTATATCGAATTGAGAACGAGGTCAAGCAGTATGGACATAACTGATTACATCTACAAAATAAACTATGGACCATATACGGATGCATGGACATGTATGTATCCAAGTCGTATAGGCGTAGTAAATCAACTAACAAATTTCATTGTGTCGATTGATCCACTTTTTGTACCGAGAGAAAAAGTTTCAACCAGAGGGGTAAAAATTATTAAAAGCCCTAGCCCACATGACGAAAGAGGAAAGATGACTCGTGGAGGCTCTCGTTGGGAGTGACTCATGACTCAACAAGACTCGATTTTTGTTTTTTGTTTTAATTTTGAACCAATAAATTTTCTAGTTTTGTCAGATAATTTATCTTTTCTCGGTACAGTAAAACAGATAAATAAAAAATAAATAAATAGTATAAAAAGGAATAAATGGTGTGATATTTTCTTTCTTTCCTTCTCTCTATTTCTTGACCTTAGTTTTTTGGTTTAATTGGTTTCAATATATTGTTAATATTTTATTATAATGTTGGTTCTTAAAAGATCGATGGCTACTATTGCCAATAATTCGGCTGCTGCTGCTACTACTGTTATCAAGAATTCATGGACCCCTAAAGAGATTGAAGCAATTTATAATCGTCCATTGATGGATCTAATGTTCCAAGCTGCCTCAGTACATCGACAATATCATGACCCTTCAAAGGTTCAATTATGTACACTTATGAACATTAAAACCGGAGGATGTTCTGAGGATTGCAAATACTGTGCACAATCGTCCAGGTATACTACAGATGTGACGCCTTCTAAAATTGTTACTGTTGAACAAGTCATTGAGGCAGCTAAGGAAGCTAAGGCTAATGGAAGTACAAGGTTTTGTATGGGAGCTGCATGGAGAGATATGAAGGGAAGGAAAAGCAATTTAAAGAAAATTTCAGAGATGGTTAAGGAGGTTAATGCTATGGGATTGGAATCTTGTGTGACTTTAGGAATGATGGAAAAAGATCAATTGGGTGTACTTAAGGATGCTGGATTGACTGCTTATAATCATAACATTGATACTTCCAAAGAGCACTATCCATCGGTTATCTCCACTCGTTCATTCAACGACCGACTAGAAACAATTGACAACGTTGCCCAATCAGGCATTTCTGTCTGCACAGGTGGCATTCTTGGACTGGGTGAAACTTCAAATGACCATATTTCTTTCCTTCACACCCTAGCCACAATGTCACCGCACCCTGAAAGTGTCCCCATAAATCGACTAGTCCCTATCCCTGGTACTCCCATGGGTGAAACCAAACCAATCAGCCTCGACGCATTGCTCAGAGTTATTAGCACAGCAAGAATCGTCATGCCCAAAAGTATCGTGCGATTGGCAGCTGGAAGATATAATATGAAAGAGGCTGATCAGGTTTTATGTTTCCAAGCGGGTGTAAATTCAATTTTTACCGGCAAAAAAATGTTAACTACAATGTGTAATGGATGGGATGAAGATAAAGAAATGTTGAAAAAATGGGGGTATAGTGTTATGGAACCTGACGCTGCCAAAGTTGGTAAGAATGATGTTGCTCCTGAACAGGAATCTACTACAAATGTTGAAGTTTCTAGTAATTTGTAAAAAAAAAAAAAAAAAAAAAAAAAAAAAAAAAAAAAAAAAAAAAAAAAAAAAAAAA
>JAJMJJ010000094.1:0-33276 GCA_030568955.1 Geotrichum siamense (nom. inval.) | reverse complement strand
GAATTATGCACTCTTTCAAACAAAGTGGTAGTGGTCATTTTTTTTTTTAAAAATCATAAGTTGAAGACACACACAAATAAATCATACTTTATTCTCTCTCTCTACACTTCATTTGATTTAATTTTCCATAGGTGTTGTTCTTCATCTCCCACACTAAAGCTTAGATCAACGATTGATTCATTCTCTTCACATTCTTGTTTTTCTTCCTCAGGAGGTTTATTTCCAACTGCTTTCAACCTTTGAGAAACGCTTCGTTTATGACTTTCCCCAAATTCAGGGTTGACTTCAACAACATGGAATTTTTTACCATACAATGTAATATCGTCACCTTTCCTTCTTACAAGTGATGCAGTCCTATATGGTAGATTATTATCCTCATCATTATCTTGTACATTTTGTTCTGCACTTGAAAATATACTCTTTCGGCGTATAGGAGAATCACGCAATGTTAATGGCATACGTTTACCACCACTAACACATTCATCTGGTACCAAATCATTTCTATATGGGAGAGATTGAGATTGAGATCGAGAGTGTAATGAAGTTTTGAATCTTGATGATATTGTACTTTGTGATAATGATCGTTTACGACCTGATCCACTTCGTTTAGGCACTTCAATTTTTTCTTCTGTTAACAATTCTGGTTCTGATTGATTCGATTCCACATAACTTGATGTCATTGTTGACAAAATAGAAGCTTTCCTTGAATGAACAACATCAGATCCAGAAGAAGGTCTCAACAACATTGAACAAATTTCACTCTCAACCTCCAAATCTTTCTCAAAATAATCCTTATAACAAACCAACTTAATTCTTTCCAACCATTTCCATCTCAATGCTGCCGTTAACGTAGCTGCATGCGACAAAACTACTTCTCTAGTTTTAAGTTGTATTGGCGCTAAAAGTTTCAAATGTTTCCCTGTTCTTATTTGTTCATCCAAATTGTTTTGGATTACGTCAAGGTCAGTTTGAATTTTCCCCAATTTGCTCTCGACACTAGATTTACGAGCAAAATGAACTTCGGAGTACTGTTTTTGTTTAATCTCGGCTCTAGACGACGTGATACTCGATGTTCTAGTTCCAGAACAGGTCGTCGAGGTAGATGATGTGCTAATCATACTTTTCTGTGTCCGAAGCTTTCTTGAAAGACCTTTAGGTAATGTACCTGACAACACATAAAATGTATTAAAAGAAGCTGCAAAATTAATTTTAAGTGCCCAATCAGTTATTTCTCCTTCATCCGAATTCGAAAACCATTCCGTATTGCCACCTTTATAAGCTAGCAAAAAACAATTCTTATTTTTAGGCACATCAATCGTCGAAAAAACTGCCATAATTTTCGTCGTAGGAACAACTGAATGTGGATGAAACCCATCAATCATAGGTCTGATAATCACCGGTGCACTATCATCATCATAACTATCATCTTCCCCTTCTTTCTCCACTTTTTCCTTTTTTTCTTCCAATAATTCACTCAATTGAGAAACAACTGAATTCTTCCTCTTCTCAACCCCAGAAACTTGTTGTTGACTCATAATATTATTTCGAAACCACAATGTATCCTTAAACATATATAATTGTGATGCAGTTAAAATGACACCCCATTCACGCCATACTTTTTTCTTACCTTCTTGTTTAGATAAAAATCCGGCCTTAACTACTTTAATTTCAACCACTCCTGGTCCACTAGAATTCGGATCATCCATTGAATCGGGTGAAAGAAAAGCTCCTGGTCGAGATCGTTGAGATATTAACTGTAATGATTGTCCATCCTCAAAATCTTTTCTCAATGTCATGAATTTGTCTTTATCAAACTGTTGATATGAATAAGGATCTTCAAAAGAAAGACATTCAAGGTCAGGTCGAAGTGAATCCAGCCTTCCATCCAATAACAGAGTGTAAGGGTCTGTTGGGTCTTTTGATGATCTTCCAAAGGTGGAACTCCCCCACCTTAGTGGCGTAGTTTTCGGTGAATGACCAGGAAGAATAAGATCTTCATCCGTATGAATAAATGGCGTATAAGTAATATTATCATAGAAACACTAAAAAAAATAACAATTAGAAAAAAATAGTTCTCACTCACATGAGGGCACTCATAAATTAATACTTACGCCCAAAATAACATTGGAAATATGTGCTTGTTCAGTAATTTTAAAATAATCGTTTTTCTGCATTTTAAACTTGTTGTTCTTGTTGAAAAAATCAGTATGCAATATCATGAGTGAGAATACTACAAAATAAGCATTTTCTTCAGAGGAATATATTGTAGGGTTGCATTGATGATATCGACTTGCAAATGCATAGAGAACACGGTCGATTTGTTGTGTTTCCTTCGGAAGACAAACAGACAGGAGGAATATTCGTAAGGAAATATCAATTGGATTATCTGAAAAATCAAAAAGTTCTAAGTAACTCTTTAAAACTTCACGATAAAACTCAGTATCGTGCTTTGATAGTTCTCCTGCTGCATAGGCTCCAAATCCCATTTTCCTCACTCTGTCTAAATATTCTTGTGGAGTTTCATTAGTTTCTGGTTCTGGGAGTACAAGATCCTGTTCTTTTTTCATTGGCGAAAGAATTGAAGTTTGGACTGAATCATGATGCAATGCATAATCTGACTCACTTCTTTTAGAGAAAAATCCTGATATGGATGTTCTAGGTTGGGAAGGATGTTTTTCTATCGAGGACAATGTTCTACTACGAGGTCTTAATTGCGGAGCTTCTTGACTATCGTCATCTTTGATAACAGAAGAATCAACTTGATTGGAGGGCGAGAGATTGAGTGGCAATGTTGAATCATTAGACGAAACTGCTTGTATTGGGGATGCCGGAGTCGAATTATGCGACTGATTAATTAAAGATGGAGAAAGAGGATCTATCTCTGGTTTATCTTCAACTGTATTCGAGTCATGATCAATAAAGAACAATCTAGATACCGTTTTCTTCTTTAATGCAGCAAGAGGAAAGCGGTGTTTTCTTGAAAGTTGTTGTAGAGACTGTGATGACGTAGATCGCTTTATATTTGAATTTTCATGATTTGTTTCTAGCAAATACGCAAAACTTGAAAAGAATGAACTTTTCTTCTCAACAACTTTTGCTGATTCTTTAGCAGAATTATCTTCATTATTTTCTAGCGCCACATCTGGAACTTCAGAAGCTACTTTATCCGGCGATGAGCTAGATAAACTGTCAGCTGTAGCATCACTTGATGTTCGAAGCGCAGGGAAATCAATTGATCTTATAACACTCTCTGATGACTTCTTTGAATTGTTGGTATCAATATCTGTAGAGCGAGAATTCTTATGCTTTGACCAATCAACTAGAGATTTGATTGAAGTTGATTTTGGGATCTGAAATTTACGATTTTGAGAATGCGTCAGAGTTGAATTGTTTGAATTGGTTCTATGCAAACATTCTGTTGAACCTCTTCTTGTTTTGTTAAAGTTGAAAAGTGAAATCGAAGAGCCATTGGTAGTAGTATTTAAAGTGCGACCCAAACTTGATACTGAACCATTTCTTGAGCATGTGGTGTTTAATTTACTTATTGAATTTCTCGGATTTTGTTCGGGAGTATTTTCCACTGATTGGTCTTGAAGGGTGTTTGATCTACTTGACTTTCTAAAAATGGAAGCAAACCTATTTGATGAACTTGAAGACGACCTAGTATTTTGCTGACTATTATAAGATTTGTATGATGCGAATGAAAAAGTATTTGCAATGGAACCGCCTAAGGCTGAAAATGACGATGTCGATTCCGTTGATCGAACTGATTTTGATGAATTCGAAGAGAAAATGCGATGTTTCTTTGACAATGACACGGGTTGTTTATGTTCTGGTAAATCCTGGTTAATATCAACGTTTTGTTGTAGCTGTTCTTCTTCTACTTCTTCCTTGGCGTCTTCATTGTTGGCGTTGACGATATTTTCTGGAGTAGAATTGATTACTTCTTCTACAGAGGTAAGGCCAGGTGGTCCTGAATCATTAGAGGTAGAAGACGAGGCTGAAGAAGGTGGTGATTTCTTCTTTCGCCTCAGAGATAACGGGCCCATTATATATCAAGCAAATAAAGGAACATGAATATTGTGAAAGAAGTGGAATGTAAAAAAATGAAAAAAAGCACAAAGGGATTGAAAGAGGAGGAAAACGAGGTTTTTTTGTCTTTCCTTTTCTGCCATAAACAGTGGAGAGAGAGACAAATTTAAATTTTGGCTATACTCCACATTGGGCATAGTCCATATATGTAGAGTGGTACCTATCCAGGTACACACAGATTGGAGAAGACGTTTTATAGCACGTAAATACATAGGCACCATGAAGACATCCGGTAGAAAGTCTCTAATTCAACGTTGACAACCATCTTCAAATGTCAAAACTGCGGCAGTATCTGCCTGCGCGTTTAAGTTTGAACTCTCTTAATACCCGCGCCCCTGCAGTTAATGTCTCGACAAGAAAAGAGCCAAATTAACCCTGAAATTAAACAAGAAGAGCCATTGATTGTCCAGGAAATTAGCCTTGGAAATTAACACAAATCTCTCTAGGAACGCGATCTCTTTGCAATCAAGTGCTAATTAAATTAAAATGCCTATTCTAAGTAAACTACGATGTTCACATAATCATCTATATTCTATACAAGTAAAGTTGAAAAGTCACCCTTATGTTTCTATGGCAACATGTGTCATTCAGCTTTTTTCAACTTGGACTACACTGTCTTCACAGACATACAGGTAGCTCTTGTTGGGAATGGTGTATGCTACTCTGCATTTGCATCGTTGACATCTAAAGTCCCAATGTATCTCTTGATCAACTTGAACCGGCATTCTGTCCTTGTAACAATTCGAAAGAATGTAGGTGCACTGGCTGTTGGCTAACACAATGTCATGTTGAAACCCTTCCGCCCGTCTATGTGGTAACTGTTCCAGTGGGATTGACACACCTAAGATGTACTGGAAACAGTGGCAACGGTATGATCTAATAGGTTAGCAGATCATGCGTGAATGATATACTGTCACTTACCTAATACTATTCTGTAATTTCAATCTTCGTTGAGAGTTCGGTTCCAAATTCTCCATATCTCCCCTCGGACAATAACTATTCACAGTCTCATCGAGCATAAAACCAATGATATGTATCCACCTAGTCCTCGAAGTCGTAGATGGGGTTGTCCTGAACAAAAATATTAATTTTACCCGTCTTCTAGATAGGGTAACTCACTTTCACCGAGTGTCAAAAATTAAAGTAGGTGCCCTTCCCAAACAGGGAAATAACATATTCAGAACCTTTTTCAACAGCTTTCTTCCAAGATTGTGATCTCTCTTTACCTTTTCTCTTCCCCAATTGCTTATCTCTATATCACTATGCCCCCATTCCCAGACAAGAGAGGGTCCTTAAATAAGGAGCGTAGGTTTTCTTATTCTGTCCCAGGTCAAATACGCCACAATAGAGTATCTTTCAGGGATGCTGTTCAAAATGCTATGGTAAGCATTAACGTCCGACAAACAGCAATTCAATTACAAACTGCTCAAGCAAAGGGTTACGATCCCGCTCATATTTTGAAACGTTACATTCAGCGGAAAAATGCTATTGGAAATTCTCTTTGCGAAGGTCACTTAATGGGTTTACGAAAACAAGCTGAGGTGGGATCGAAACGATTATCAGTCATACAGCAATGGCTTGCTGAAGTAAAAGAAAATCCATCAACACCACCAAGCTTAGAACAAAGATTATCTGATATAGATACAGTTGATGAGTCCAGAGAAGCTCTTCATTTACTTACTGCTGATTGCCTCAATCAACATAGTACAGTAATGTCAAAACTTCAACGAGATGCGGAACGCCGTGAACAAGAGTTTGAGGAGTACAATGACCAGAAAAAAGTTGTTGAAGCTCAAGTAAATTCAATATTACTAGAATCAGAATCAGATGACGACGTGTTCTACGACGCGAATGAACCTCCTACATCACCTTTTTCAGCCTCCGATACTCTTTTAAATTTCCACGCTCAACTACCAAAACCCATTTTTCCACCTATTTCCGAACAACAATCGACTAATCCTATAGAAGTATGTGAAATTTTGTCATGATTAATTAAATTACTAACATTATTATAGGTCTCTGATGATGATTCAGATATTATGGTGGTTGATGTAACTAAATCTGAAGATGAACAAGATCAGGTAGGTTTTTTTACTATTGTTTTTCTTTCCACTTCTCTCAAATTAACATTTCATTTCTAGTACTCTTCACAAGAGGAAAATAATAGTTACATTGAAGAAGAAGAGTCAACACCTCTTGTACACAAGTCTGATGGCGCCGAATCGGAATATCCGGAGGAAGAAGAGAGTTATACATTTGAACAACACGATGAAGAACCAGAGCACTCGGATAATGAAATAGAAGTCCTTGAAGATAGTGCAATTGATCCTGCTTTTGCTCAAATGGTTTCTTTAGATCACACAAATTCTTCTGGATCATTAGGATCTGAGAATGATGAATATGAGGAAGAGGAAGAGGAAGAGGAAGAGGAGGAAGTGCGCGAATCAGAAGTCAGTGAAAATCAGCATAGGCATCTCATAGACTCTCACAGAAGACTAATGGATGCAAGACATTTTATAGATGAAGAAGCTGTAGTTTCTTATGATGAAGAAGATTCTTCTCTTGTAGAAGAAGATAATGATGACGAAGAAGTTGAAATAGTTCATCAAGAAATTACTGATGAGGAAAAGGAAGAAGAAGTATCCGAAACAGAAAGTGTTGTGCTTAAATATGATGAAGAGTTTAAGAATGCTGAAGAAAGTAGTACTAATTCGGAAGAACTTAACAAAAATTTACAAAGGATTGCAGAAGCAGTAACTGCTGAAAACCAAGAAGAAGAAGAATCATATGAACAAGATGAACATGTCGAGAAAATTGATAATAACAATGAAAATGATTCTGACTACGAATTTTCTAATACAACCAATAACGCAAAAATGGATACATCTGATACGGTATATAAGGAAGAACATGTCAAATCTACTGAAACAGATAGTGATATTGAAGAAATTGATGACTTCGTGCCATTAGAAAACAATAACCAATTGGAAACCAGAAGAAATTCTGATATTCTATATGATGCTGATCTTTCTATTTATTCATTATTGTCTAACAACGAATCTTCTGAAGAAGCTAAACCGCAAATTCCAGGTATCAATCCAGTTCTCCCTTCTTTTCAACCAAAAAACGAAGACCAGTCTGCAATACAACCTGCTAAGAATACTATAACTGAACAAATTTCGTATGATAACTCTCTTCCTGCTCATAGCTTGACTGATTTAGTTACCTTCGAATTTGCGAACACTTTCCAATCACATTCGTCTTCTGAACCTGACAACTCTCTTCCCTCAGAAAAACCTGTTAATTCCTCTCCTGTAAATACTTTGCCTTCACTAAAAAATACATCAAACGTTCCTCAACAAGACGAATTTAGGTCTAGTGTTATTGACACACAATCACCTTCTCGAAATAATGAATTTACTCCGGTCGATAATCCTTTAACTAGCCCAGTGGCTTATTCTTTTGCAACTGCATTATATACAACTGAACCCGAAGATGAATCACATCCAAAAGAACATTTGAATTCTCCTGTTTCTCATGAAGGATTTGGATCATTTGCTTCTCATGTCATGGAGGAATTGGGACTCTCAGTTTCACCAAGTAATTCAGAACCTCTGACAAATAAGAATCACAGCAATAATGACAAAATAGAATCTAGTGGGTTTGATTTCGACGCAAGCAAAACTTTGGCTGTTAAAAATGATTCAAAGCACGATGAAAACAACGTTAATGATTTGACTGTCAAACCTGTTTTGGAAAATGAAGAGCTAACTGAAACAGGTTTCAAAGTACTTGAAACAGATTTATCTGTCGAAAATGCTGAGAGCTTGCAAACTTTAGTGTCGAAATCCACATCTGAAGTCACTCCGATATTTAATGATGTAGATTCAGATCTTTCAAACATAAAGAAAGTTATTGATTTAGAACAGAATAATACTGTGCAAAAAGGTCAGACAGGCTTTAGTAATCAAGATCAATCTGTTGAAAATGTTTCTTTTGATCTGGATGCTGCTGGCAACACAAAGAAAGAATCGGGTGTGTCATTTGTGATTGAAGATGATGTCGTTATGAAAGACGTAGACGAAGTTGCACAAGATTCCATAGGTGAAATATTATCTAGAGAGAATTCCGATAATGATGCCTCTAATACTGAGGAATCTTCTAAAATGATTAACAAATCATTGGGCCATGATGTCGATATGGATGAGAATCATGGTAACCTTGCACCAAGTGCACCACAAAATCATTACGAATCCTCCTTTGTTACTTCAGATATAATGCCTGAAATGCAAAATATCCCTTTCATTGAGAAAGAGGATCATGAAAATGATATCCATGAAAACCTTAATACCCACAAATCAACATCACACACCATCAACCCACTTTCTTCTCCCGATATAGAAGTGATTTTCAATAAACAAGCAAGGAATAATTCTGACATTGCAAAAACTGCACGAGCTACTAATGATGATCATCTAATGGAGGTGGATAATGTTTTAGAGGATGTACCTGCTTCGGATAATGAGGAAAGAGAATCAAATTCCTATAATACGGGTATTGCAGATGATTTTAATGATGAAGATAAAGAGAAAAAGGTTAATATTGATAGCTATCTCAATTCTTCCGCTCAAAAGATTTTACTTGACGTCGAACAGGAGAAAACTAATAAGTTAAGCACTCACAAGAGCTCACCTGTACACAATGATAAAGATTCTAAAAATATTTTATCTAAAATGTTATCTCCGGAAGACAATCAACAGCTTGATTATAATCAAGATAAGAAAGAAGTAAAATATGAAGGTGAAGAATCACAATCCGATACCGAAGACTTAAATGTCATCAATGTTGAAACTACAACAGCCACAGGACAGCAAAATACTCGACCAATCATAGATGTTTCACCCGATCTTGATGACCAATATAATACTGTTAATCCTTTGTCTTCTGAAGCTCATATTTTTATTGAAAATGATGAAGAGTTTAGTAATGATCAAATTGAACATGAGTTGGAATCCTTTTCTAGAGAAGGTTCTGTTGAGAGCTCGGAAACAGCAGGTGCAGAAGACCTTGATGTTGAGATTGGAGAATCACAATACGAGAGAAATGGACGTGTAATCCATGTTGAAGACGAAGAAAACAGTTCCCCAATACAAGATGTAGTTGATATTTCCGAGGAAGATAATTTTCAAATGGATATTGACGAGTCAGACACTAATGTAGATTTGAAGTTTGTTCCGATGTCTCCAAATCCAGGAGATGCTCTTGAAGCTGCTATTGATCTTTCTGAGCAAGAAAGTATCGAAATCCAAAGTTCAGTCGAAGACTCAGAAATGCCTGATTATGAAACTAATAATGATCTGGGAGTCTCTATCGACAAGAACTTAGAGGAATTGAAAGATCAAGTTGATACAACAAATAAAAAACCACATTTCTCTATGCAACAACCCCTTAATGCTATTGTTGATTTATCACCTCTGCTAAAAGATAAAAACAGCTCCAAACTTACCGAAGAAAGACCTGAAATTCCTGTTACGCATATTCCTTCAAATCCTGTCAATTCATCTATTGAATTAGACAAATATGGATCTCAGTCTCATGTTGAGGATGTCGAAATGAAAGATGAATCTCAAAATGAGGAGAAAGAATCTGATACAATAATTCATGTTGAAGATGAGTATTCTTTTATTGCTGAACACAATTCGAAAGCAGTTATTGAGCTTTCACCTGATCCCGAAGACAAGAGTGTTGATGTTGATGTCGTTCCTATTTCAGAAGGCCCAGTCGAACCTTCTAATCATTCAAATACTAGTTCTCCCGGAGTTCCAATTAAAGAGATGGAGATTGTTGACGATGGAAATGCCGAAGAAAAATATTATTTCACTAAGGATCTTAATTCTGCAGATGATTTGATAGAAGAAAATCAAAGTGAAGAATCTAAACCTACTTTGACTGGCATTGAACCTAAGGTTGAAATTAATGTTTCTCGACAAATCAACAATGCTGCTATCGATATCCCTTCTGATGCGGAAGGCAGAGATGATTCACAAAATTCTGGTGGCATTATTGATGAGAATAATGTCTCTGGTTCTACAAAATCTCAGGAAGAAGCAGAAACATCTACAGTTGAAATCTTTAAAGATATCAATCAGGATAGTTCTCCCAAAGATGGTACGCCAATTGAAATTGAAGAAGATGATAATGCAATTGAAGCAGCAATTGAAGTCATAAAAGATATCAATCAAAACACTTTTTCTAAAGATGGTGTGCCCGTCGCAATTGAAGAAGACGAAGATGCAGCCGAAGCGACTGTTGAAGTTGTAAAAAATATCAACCAAGACGGTTCTTTTAAAGTTAGTATACCAGTTGAAGTTAAGGGAAAAACACATGAAGAATCAGTTGAAGAAAGCAACAAAGCAAGCGAAAAAAATAGTTCTGGAAACGGTAATATTTCATCTGAACTAGATCGCAATGATATTTCAGTGACACTTGATGAAATCGAAGTACCTGATTTCACCGAAGGTGGTGACGATAATGATGGAATTCCAATTGAAGTTGAAGAAGATATTCAAGATCATAACGACACTTCGATAGCAATTGATGGAATTGAAGTACCTGAATTTTCAGAAGATGATGGGGCAGAGATGGATAGATCTTTACAAAATGTAACAGGATCACACGGCGACTCAGAGGACGTCAAAATGTCAACTGATGAATACCACGATCATGTTGCAGAGAACATTTTGGAAATTACTATAAATCCAGAGTTTACAGAGAATGAAAATGTTCTTACTATCTCCAAATCTGATAGTCTTGTAGAAGTGAAAGAATCTAGAATTTCTAAATTTCTCAAAATGGAAGAATCTACCGAAACTGTTTCCACTACTACCATAGTTGAAAATCAAAAGAAATCTGAAGAAGATACTGGTGAACCATCAAAAGAAATTGAAGGTCTTACAGGAACCAAAACAACTAACTTTTTTACCGAAACTATTTCTACTACTACCATTGTTGAAAATCAGAACAATTCTGAACAAGATATTGGTGAACTACCGGAAGAAATTGAAGTTATTACTGGAACCAAAACAACTAAGAAATCTACAAACTTTTTTAAATTTGATGATTCTATGAATGATTATGACAATCAATTTAACAATTTAGGAGATATTGGAGTAAATTCTGCACATGTGGAATATACAACTAAACCTGAAGAATATGAATTAGAACGAAGAGTTGACAATGACGAAGAATTCATTGATTTTACCATGGGTGACATTCTTAATATGGGAACTTCTTCAGATATAGAAGACGAGACTGTTGAAATTGTGAGAAAATCTAATCAAAGTACTACTAGACGATCACCTATTCATATAGATGACGACACTGATCATGATAAATCTCTTGAAAAAGTTGACATTAGTTTTTCTGAAGGTGAAGGAACGCCTCGTGAGAATATTGATATATCTTCAGGTTTAGAAGACGAACGCGTTTCTGCTTTGAACGATGAAGATGTTGAAATGGTTAACGATGGTAATGAATCTGTTAATAATCTAGAAACTGGTGATGTCAGTTTTACTAAAGGTGTCGAAAATATTCATGAAAATGACAAATTGCCTTCGAATATAGAAGGTGAAAATTATTCTGTTTCAAATGACCAAGATGTTGAAATGGGCAGCAATGATAACGAATCTGTAAAGAGTAAAGAAAAGCATGAAAGTAATATTAAGGAGAGTCTGGTTGGATCTATTGATACTGTTGAAAAACATGAAGATTTTAAGCAAGAAACTCAATTACCCTCAACTGATGATACAACCGAAGGGAATGAAGTTCAAAACGAAATCCTTACTGGCCATATTAAAGAAGGTAAATATACCAACAAAGTGAAATATTGTTTATTTTTTTACTAACGTTTATTAAGAACTAAAAATCTTAGCATCTGAAGAGGATAATAATATTACTGAAGCCAAGCATGCAGTATCAACCCGACATAGTAAATCTAAAACAAATCGTGTTCCTTCTGACCCCGATGGTATGGTATCACGTCTTCGAAGCCATGATAAACATAAAGAGGAACTACCAGAAACTACGTCGATATCTCAAGTGGCAGAACCCAACTTTGAAAGTCTAAATGCTGACCATAACTTGAAAAAAGAAGGAGAAATGATTACGAAAGATACTCAGGAATTAGGATCTACATCTGAGAGTTTGAAAACTGGAGCAGATTCAACTAAATTGAGTCAAAAAGATATGAATGATGAAACTTCCATTAAAGAAAGTCAGAATACAACTGTTACATTGGAATCAATTGACAAAGCTGATACGTCTAAGGAAAATGTTGAAGAATCCAGTATCCCTAGTAGTACATATCAGAAGGAAGTTCCAGTAGAAGATCCACCAAGACGTATTTTAAGAAGTCGTGATTCTAAAACCAAAAAAGAGCATGCCGTGTCATCTGAAGAGGCAAAACAAGAATCATCTTCTAAGAGAAAATCTTCTAGGCGTAACAACACATATGATACTTTGGAACCTAAATCAGAACATAGACGTGCCGCCACATTAAACCGAACAACTAAGACAGTCCAAGAAGCTACACTTGAAGCTGCTAGCCGATTTTCCAAAAACTCTGTTGATTCAGTATTGAAACGATCTAGTAAACGAAAAGGATCCGGAGAAGAAGGGACTAGTAAGTCAAGAAAGAAAAGAAAGGGAAGAAAATGAATTGCTTTTATCTTCTTTTTATATTTGTATCACATACACATCTATACTTGCTTTTAGATCGTTAGGTGTGTACCCCTCTTTATGTAGAATTGTGTATTCATATTTATTTTTAATTTGAGTTGTGGTTTTAAGAACAATTCTAATTATTGTGGCTGAAAATATCTTCTACGATAACTGACAATATGTCCAGATTCCAATAAATACTTTACAAATTAATATATATATATAAAATGAGATGGGGTCATGAATAATTTTTTTATTTATTTTCGTTAAATAAGTATGAATTTAAATACAAATCATTAGAGTCATCAGGCAAAATCCATTTTATTTGCTATATATAATTAATCCAAATCAGGAATCTCTTCATGGAAAAATGGAGTAGAAGTGTCGAGTAAAGGAACATAATTATCGGCATTTATTGAAGTCAACTCTTGGTAAATGGTATTGCCGCCAGATATGTTCCTGTCTTTTTGGTTTTCCAGATTTAAACCAACCACACTTTCTTCATCGAAAGGTTTGGATGTACCCATCCCGACAATATGTTGATCGACGGGTCCACCTTTACCAAATCCTTCAGCCATAAGTGCTCGGCGAGACCAGGGAGAAATGATTCCAACGAAATGCCATTCCACTTCACCATCCACATACCGATTAATAGCTGCACGTATATCGACTAGATTTTGCACACCTGTCAAATCAAGACAAGGGACTGAACTGAAGTCTATGACGATCTTACGTAAAAGTGGTCTGGAGTCTAAAATATCTGATGGGGGACGATGACGAGGACCATGATCATTCCAAGGTCTATCACCAAGTTTTTTGATTTTATTGGGATTTCCTCGACGGGTTTGAGATCGAACTTCGTCGAATAAATAGTCAACTTGGCGTGAACAGTTGGGGTAAATGAATGATTCGTTTGGTCGGAAAACAATTATGCCGGGTGGTGGTGGTTGAACATGAAGTGATGGATTAAGTTGTGAATGTTTTAATGGAACCCATTTGTAGCGTCGTTGAATGGTAATTGAACTGTGGGATGATGATGATGATATTATAGATTGAGGCCCAATAGGTAGGTTTATTGAGGCTTTTTGGATGTATGAATCTCCGGACGAAACAGGAGGAATTTGTTCGGGGTTGTTGTCATGTTCATAAATTTGTTCTGTAAGATCTGACGACTGCAAATTTTGAGAATGTGTTTTGATGAGTTGATTCAAATCTTGAGGACCAACAATGTTGGAGGTTCCATCAATATTGCTTATTTCAGGGTTAACAAGTTCGAAATATTCAATGCGACCTAAAAAGTCACCTTTAGCTTTAGCAACTCTAAACAAAAAAAGAGCTAAAGATGCACAAATTGAAAAATAAATACCAGCTTCAATAGATACAAAAACTGTAACAAAAACAGAAATAATAAAAATTGAAGCTTCCCAAGGTGAAATTTTCCAAACTTTATAAGAAGTTTTGGGATGGGCAATCAAATCATATACAGCATGGATGATGATTGCAGATAAAGCAGCACTAGGAATCCAATAAAAGGCAGAAGTAAAGGCATAGAGAGCAAGAAGAACAACTGCTCCAGTAAAAATACCAGCTAAAGGAGTTCGTACACCACATTTAGATTTAAGAGCAGAACGAGAAAATGAACCAGTTGCTGGATATGCGTAGAAAAATACACCAATTAAGTTTGTAACACCAATTGCAACCATTTCTTGATCAGGAATAATTTTATAATCATTGACTCTTCCAAATGACTTAGAAATGGCAATGTGTTCTAAAAGAAGAACAATAACAGATACTACTAGCTCAGGTGCAATTCCCTTGACAATATCTGGTTCAATTGGAGGAACACCAACATGTTGAAGTCCTGAAGGTACATTACCGATGACGGAAATATTAATGCTAGACGTAGTATGATAACATCCCCAAGAAATCAAAGTGGCGAATACAATTACCAATCCATTTCTTAACACCCCTAAGTAAAAGAAATAAATTTTGAACTTTGGAAACTTTTTTTCACCATAGATTGAAAAATATTTAAGAAAGAATAAGCAGAATAGTGAGACACAACCAAATGCTGCATCAACTGAAGTGTATTGAAGGTTAGCAAAAAAGTTAATAAAAACTTGATAAGTAGCTGCTCTTGTATTCAATTTTCCGCTAATACCAAAAAGTCCAGGTAATTGACCAACAACAATAGAGAAAGCAGAACCAGTCATAAATCCCATAACAGCAGGAATAGGAATAAATTCTAGAATAAAGCCAAGTCGAAGTAAACCAATAATCAAAGCAATAGCACCACAAAGTAGAGACATTGTTACACCAATTAATGGGGCCATGTCAGCATACTGAGGGTACTTTTCAATAACATTAGAAATAGTACGGCCGACCTGGAGAGACATAACAGCAACTGGACCAATTGACACATCTTTTGAAGTTGCAAAGAAACAATATATAAACACACCGACAAACGAGGAGTATAATCCATATTCTGGTGATAGCCCTGCCAACTTAGCATATGACATACCTTGTGGCACCACCACCATTCCCACTGTTAAACCTGCAATCAAATCCCCATATAACCAAGTCAAGTTATATCTATAAATCCATTGAAATATTGGAAATAATGAAATAATATAATTTTTTACAGACGTAAGCACATGAATATTTTCAGGCTGATAATAATCCTTAACGGATTTTCTCTTTTGATGATAAGAAGGTATTGACACCATTTTGTTGAAATCCAAGAAGAATATTATAATAATAATAATAATAAAAAGATAAAAAACAAGAAGAAACAATAATATTTATAAATGTCATTTCTGAACCCTTATTCAATCCATATCAGATTGGTAATTTTCACATAGTAACTCCACCGTGTTCAGCACTATGAAAAAGCAAATTTTATGTGGCTTGCATATGAAATCTCTCACAACTTTTGCACCAGAGCACGTGATATATGACGTGCTGAACTCTTTTTTGTGCACCCTTCCTCGTTAATACAAATATTGTAATCTATTCGCTAACTTGTTCTTCTAAATGCGAATTAATAAAAGTTACCACTACTAGTGGTGGCCAAATATCTGCACAAAGTCAGAAATTTCAAATTATTTTGTGTTAACTTCACGATAAAGGTGGAGTGAGTTACAAAAATTTCCTCTTTGGGACGATTGGGAAAATAAATCGGGCAGCTATATCACAAAAAGCCACTATTTTGCAATATGAAAAAAAAAAAATTCAATTTCAAATCAAAAAGAAAAACAAAGGTCTTTGCTTGATTACTCAAAATTAATACAACATTACTATGTATTCACATACAAATTTTAATGCTATATACTAAAATATTCATACAATCACTTACAAAAGTGATTTCATCTTCACTCTACGGGCAGATCATGAAATCTTCACTAGGTAAAGTACACAAAAATCTATAAGTAAACAGCAAATACTATTGTATCAATTCAATGTTTTCATTTGTTTTGAAATCGATGACGCAAAAGAATTGTTTTTTTTCTTTTTTCCAAAGTTGTTTAATACTGTACACACTACATGTAGCATATTGGAGAGAGGGAAAAAAACAGCTATCATAGCAAAGTGCGATAGCCACAAAATTCACAACCTAATTAATAAAAAAAAGTGGCTTTTATAGCAATTTCACAGACACTTTTAATCAACAATTCAAACACAAAACCTATAAGGACGTACAAATGGATTCCACATTGATTACTTAGTGGCTTGGGAGGATTAAGGCATTAAAAAGTTCAATTCAAATAATATTTATGGTGCAATATATTATGAATTAAACTATACTATTGCGATTTTTTCATAAAATTTACTGCATTGACCTTTATGGCTTTTCACACCAGAAAATATTTTAAAAAAGTTTATAGTCATAACATGTATAATAAATTAATAAACAACAGGGGCATCCAAATGAGCGTATAGCATTTTAGTAAATAAGATATTATATTAAGCTTCAATTTAATCAATTATAATAACTGTCATCGTTCTTGAATGCAAAAAGATCGAAGGCAACACATTGTGCTATTATTTGAATAAATTGCCAAAAGTTTGATAATTGAACTCTTAAATTCTTATATTTACATATTTACCACTTCAGTAAAGCTAGTATTATTATATTTGATGAAATTTTTTGGAAATTATATCCTGAAAAGAACTACCATGTCAAAGTTTTCTATATTAAAAAAGATATTGGTGATTGTCCACATAAGTTTATAAACAAATATGCCAAATATCATTTAACAAAACTGTTACCGCAATTATAGGATTCTTTTGATTGTTGGAAACAAACTAAATTGTTACATATATTATAGTTATTGATGATGAGCAAAATATTTTATTTAAAGTATATATTTGGTTCAAAATGTTACTTTTTCTGACATATATTCCAGAATTAAAGCATTTTTAAAGAGGAAAAATATTTTTGATCAATCACAGAGCCGGAATTTTTTGAATCAAAAATGTATACATCAATCATGGTTTAATATGAAATCTTCACAAGATAATATCAATTGAGTATCAATTAGACTTTGATAATTAAATTTATTGCTAGAATGCCATTTACTCTGTAACATGTCCTATATAGTAAGCAAATGATCCTTCTTCGGCTCTCATTTCTGTATCCAGAAAGCCATAAATATCAACTCCGTTGCCCTCTTTCACACATATAACGACCTTTCTCAATTTTGAACCAAATGCTATAACTCCAAAAATATCTCTACTATATACTCTTGAACAGACTTGTTCTCTTTCATCTTCTCTATCCCTCGCTCCGGGTTCAATTTTTGTCACGTTTGTCCAAATCGACTTGACAGTGCCTAAAGTTGAAATAGACTCAAGACTAAATGCACCAGAAGAATCAGCTCGTACGTATGTAAATTTGTCAAGTTCGGGGTATCTTTCAGAAACTTGTTGAAGACTGGGGTAGAGATCGGATAATTGAAGTATTACGCTATCTGAAAGACCAGGTGCAACAAAGTCCTCGGGATCCATAAGTATCACAGGAACTTCATGAATAACAGGAATTGAATTCTCATCGTCAAGATGCTGAATGGTACTGAAAATCAGATACGAAGAGTCATCTCTATGACGAAGTTTAAGTTGAATTGACGAACTATTGGCTGAAAGGGTACGCAGTGTCCTTGTCATATTATCTGCATTAACTTTAAAAGTCAATGATTCGTTAGATGGATGAATATCAACAGGATATAGAAGTCTTTCGGCAGGTAAATCGATTTTATAAGTCAACGACGTTCCTTGCCCGCACGATTGGTAAAAAAATGTTATAATGTCATTTGTGATAGTTATCTGAGTAAACTGTCCATATACACTAACGTTTGAAGTAATTTCTTTAAATAATTTAATATCATTAATGGTAGCAGTGAAATTTAAATCATATGAATCGATGTAAGACTCCTCCTCCAATTCCATCGTTCATGTTGGGTAATGTGAGGCTAGTAAGTTCAAATGTTATTTTTTTTTTTTTTTTTTTTTGAAAACCTCCCAAAATATTATTATTCCTTGCCCCACGCATCACAAGTAATGGCTGACCGAAAGACCATCAACAAATATTATCCTCCGGACTTTGATCCTTCCAAGATCAGTACTTCTAAGAATGTCAAATCAACAGCACTTCAGACAGTACGACTTATGTCACCCTTTAGTATGCGATGCACTACATGTGGCGAATATATATACAAAGGCAAAAAATTTAACGCAAGGAAACAACCTACTTCTGACCTTTATCTCGACAAAATTCGAATAATTCGATTTTTTATCAAATGTCCACGATGTTCAGGTGAAATTGCATTTCGAACTGATCCAATGAACGCATCTTATTTGGTTGAATGGGGCGCTGAGAGGAATTTGGGCTCATATAAAACTGATATCAGTGAAGAAAAGCAAAGAGAAATGGAAACAGTAGAAGAACGACTTATTCGACTTGAACGAGAAGAAATAGAAGCTGCTGCCAAAAAGGATAAAGATGGAAAACCAGTAACAAATGATCCAGACAAAGATGTTTTCCAAGAGCTCGAAGAAAAAGTTGATCAAGCCAAACGGGAACAAGAATTAAACGATGAGTTAATGGCTCTCAAGGCGAGAAACTCAAGACAAAATGATATCAAACTAGCGGAATCTGTTTCTGTCGTTGATAAAAGTGCTGCTCAAGATGAAGAAATTGCCCGTCAAGTCTTCGCCAACAAAAATCGAGTTAAATCAAATTCTGTTGCCTCGACCACATCATCAGGAATTACCAATTCTCTAAAACCTTTAATACCTACAGCTTCTAAGATAACTAAGAAAAAGAAAAATGCTCTAGGGATTGTACGACGGAAGGTATGATAGTGTTTGATGTTTGAAGAAAACAATGATATTTCAACATTTCTCGATTTGGACATCGTGATGGTTGGATATAGTGGCGTTCAGTAACTTGTTTCTTTTAGATATACTATGATACAACTAGTGTTGTGGTACTTATATATCCATCATAGCAAGTATCCCATTTTTGGCGGTCACATAGCTATTCTTGAAATTAATAGATAATTTCATCAACGTTTCTCTGAATGTCGTCGATATTCCCATACCATAATAATTATTTATATATTCGTCATTGCATAAAAGTTTATATTGTTTGATTTAAATAGATATTTGTATTTGCCAACCTTAGATACCATTTATTTTGTATTCGAATATACTATGCCTGCCTCTATGTGTATTTTGGAATAATATTATAGATGAAATTTACAGATAATTGTACAGAGCGTCCATGATACATAGATAAACTTGTGAATTGATGAATTCTTAAAAAAAATCTGATTTACAATAATTTCTGACAGAATATCACAAGAGTTGTTAGATCTGTTGTAGATCGTGAAATATTTTGGCAAAATCTTAAATTTTTCAAAATAAAAAGTAGACGACTTTAATATTGCTTACATAACACAGATTTACCAAACGTTACTTATTTTTCATTTTTTGATGGTGATCGCATCACTTTTTTCTTTCTCCACTGAAGTGTTTACTCTTTTTCTGAACAATACGAAATCCTCTTATCATGATTTCTTCTTCTGTTATTATGATTATGATGCCCTTTTTGGCATCTGTCATTAGTGCTGTTGAAGAACCTATTAACTATGGTGTTCACAATATGTAAGTGATTTATTTTTCAACCCCTCTTTTTTTCAATCTAGTAAAATACTAATTAGTGTGTGTGATAGTGGTATAAATGAACCTAATGCTGCTTGGGCCGAGCTTTCTATTTTTCAGAGAATTTTCAAGTATGATTGGTCCAAGGAAGGCTTTATTGTGGCCTCGATTGCTGCTTTTGTTTTCACGTTCTACTACGGTAGTAGACAGAACTCTGGTAAGGTTGATCGATGGATCAATGCTACCAAGGACGTTTTGAAGGAGGAATTTTATCAAGTTGGATTCGAAGATGGAAAGGATTATTATGTCGAGAGTCCTACTGATTTTGTCTCCTTTGCTACTGGTAGATCTTTGATCCATTTTGTTATGATCAACTTTAGCTTAAAATCTCGTCAAAACTTGATTACTTTGAGTATAGAGTATATCTTTGGATTTTTCATTGGTCTCACTCCTCCTTGTGATAAGATTTCAGTTGAATTTTCTATTGATAACAAGGAGGCTAAGATCCCCGGTTTCTCCTTCAGTATTGTCAACAAGGAAATCATGAAGTCTGCTAGAGATGACAACTTTTTCCTTTCCATCACAAAGACCACTGACTCACCTAAACTTCCTGTCAATTTTGTTTTTATGTCGGAATATAGCGAGCTTGTTGATGCCTACTTCACTCCTCAATTGCAAGAAGCTATTCAAAAATCTTCTGGTATTCTTAACTATCTTTCCTTCACCGATCAAGGTAGATCTCATCCTGAAAAAGTTGAAGATGTTACATCTATTCCTCGTGTTTACATGAGTCTTAACTTTCCCAAGGATGAAGAAGAAAGCAAAACCACTGCTTTGCTCATTCAAGCTGTCATTGGTATGATCGACCATGCCACAAACAAAGCCAAGTTGCGACCCGAGACTTTGAAGAAGTTGAAGGCTACCAGAGATGCTGAGATTAAGAAGATTGTTAAGCGTGAAGACAACGAACGTGCCGAAAAGCTTGCTGAAAAGAAAGCACTTGAGAAGAGAGAACAACGTGATAGAATTGCTAAGCTTAGCCCTGCTGAACAAAGAAAATTAGAGGAGAAGGAGAGAAACAAGGAGGCAAGAAAAATGAGAAATAAAGCTATGAAGCGTGCTTAATCAATTCATTTATGATTATAGAGAACGTTTTTTTTTTTTTGTTTTGATATGTACTATTGATATAAATTGATGTTTTAAGAATTCAACGCTAGACTCAATCTTTTTTTTTTTCTTTCTTTCTTAAAAAACATTTAGTTCTAACTCTGTTATCAAACATGTTTTCGTTTCATTTCTTGAATTTTAATGACAAGGCAACATGATAAAACTGTAAATATGATTGGTTCGTAAAAAGGGAAAATGTATGTCCTAATATATGAGATTATTAAACAAAGTCTAAGAGAGGTTAAATAAACACGTTGATAAGCCCGTAAAAGTTAAAACTAATAATACTTTTAGGCCGTAATCAAAGATGTATTATCAATAAGGGTTTGAATAGCTTCTTTTCTAAAATCATCCTTAAGGTATTTAGAATTCATCAGCTCGATACCATAAGTCTCTTTGTTTTCAGAAGTGTAAGGATTCCAAATAGGAACTGTACTATTGACATTCGGGTTATGATGATTGGCAAAACTAATCCAACATCTCCGGTAAACAGTACTTGGAAAAAGATCAAAAAGAAACTGAAAGTAGATGTCGTTACTGTGAAAAGATCCAAGAAAGGGAAGTAAATTATGAAGAGGAGAAGCAAAAAAGTTGTAATGAGGAATGGTAGAAGGGGTGTTTTGTAAGAAAAGTCTGCGAGGAGCTTCAAAAAGAAAGTCTGTAATGACTGCTCCAATACGTTTAGATTGCGGTGAATATGCCATTGATATGTCTGTTCGGAAAGGAGCGCCAAAATTTGCATCATTTGGATAATATGCGCGCATGATACCTATTTCCTCAGATGCTATTGAAGGGTAAGAAAACAACATAGCCATTAGATCGTTAAATTGACTGTCGGTTGTGATTTTAGAAAGAACTAGGGCAAAAACAGTACCTTCATCTTCTTGTGTTCCTGTAATATATGGAATTTGTGTAAACTGACCATCTTTGATCATTTGGAATGTATCATACGGAATGAAATCATTGTCAGGGTGAGGCGACCAACCTAAAAAGTTCCCAACTAATCCAAAATACTTTGAAGCTTCTGGACCATTCTGGGCAGCTATTAAAGCTTCGGTAGGTTTTGTTCTTAAACAGTCCAAAGCAGCTTGACTATCACCATTCTTTATAGGACACCTAGCACCTTCGGCAAAGGCGTCAAACATAAGGGTAGGCCATTTGCTCTTTACATCTCTCACAGGCAATACGCTACCACTTTGCATGATTGCAGAATTAAATAGCTTCCCACCATTATAGTTATTATCACCAGAGTAAGCAACCATCTGGTGTGCAACACTCATAGCACCTGCTGATTCACCAACAAGTAAAACTTGATCTTTATTACCACCAAAAGAATCAATATTATCTTGAACCCATTCAAGTGCGAGTCTTTGATCTCTTAAGCCATTATTTGTATTTTTCTCATTATAAAGAGCTTCACCGCCCAAAAATCCCCAAGGGCCAGTACGATAATTAAAAGTGACATAAACAATTGGTTGATTCATAGAAGCACTTTCTAATATCATTTTATTTGGGTCTGTAGATTGACCGTCACCACTTTGAAATGAACCTCCATAAATAGATACCATAACCGGTAGATTAGTAGTTTCATTGTAATTTAACCCATGAGGTCTGTATACATTAATAAAAAGGCAATCTTCAGATTCCCTCGGTCCAGTTGCAATTTTTGAAACCGACGGTAGTAAATCCGCAAACAAAGGAGGCAGTTTATCTTTAATTTGATTAATCTGTGATATTATTCCGTCGCCTCTCTTACTTATGCATGAATTTCCATAAAGAGATGCCTGAAACCCGTTGAGATTTCCTTGAAACTTGACAGGTGCTTTAAACCTTAGATCTCCTACTGGAGATTCAGCAAATGGCATACCTCTAAAATTATCCACTCCTCTATCCACAATTCCAGTAATTACCTGGTTCCCAAAAAGTGTAACTTGAGGTCCCAAAAGCGTTTCTTGCATTCTATCATACTTACTGAAGACCGTATTCTGAGCAACTGCCATACCAGCAAATACCAATACACTTATGTCAAAAATCATTTTTACTATAAAAAAGAATTATCCCGGGAAAAAAAATAATACCAAAGTAACTAGTGATAGTAAACTTTTGTGAATTTTCTAAAAAAAAAAATTCTGGTCATGGAAAATATCAAAGGACAAATCTGGATTATTATATATCATTTTCAATTGATGTTCTATTTTTTTTTTTAATATTTCAGTTTTGTTTGTAACACAATTTACGAAGGGCACTAAAATTTTAGGAAATATTACAAATAAAAAGTACCGAAGCATTATACGTAACCCAATTCCTAGACACTCAACTTTTATGTTTATTCAAGACATCTCAATAATGCACAAACCTATGTAAATTTTTATTTATATATAAATATATATATAAATTACAAACTCAAATAAACCAATATTTACGTATATATAAAAGTATAACCTATTACGATGCTCTTTTTTTTTAGATCTTGGAAATTTGTACTAGATTTCAATGCCTAGTGAAGTTAGGTACTCCACATTAAGTCAGATACTACTTAGGTACCATTAGTAAAAGTGGATTTTGCATAATTTTCTCATCTAACATGAAAAATAACTTATATTTATTTTCAACAATACATAAGAATATTCTTTCGGCAGTGTCAAAAAAAAAATAAATAAAATAAAATAAAAAACTATTTTTCAAAAAATATCTTTTCTCATTACAAAATATATACTTGATTGAATACCTATAAAATATTTGGAATATTTTCAAATATCTATATTTTTGATATTATTTCAAAAGTAGACAGTTTCAATTACTGTAAACTAAATGACTAAGGGATCAATCGCCTAATCCAACAATTTTAAATTCAGATTTTACTTAATCTCATTCTGCAACAACTCACTAAGTTATTTTTTTTTTGTCTTATTACATCTTTTAATATTTATCTTCTGCGTCATTTGTACATTTATGTATGGATTTTTAACAATGTCCTACAACATAAATGTTGATAAAACCATTGAAATTAAAATATCAATGTTATTTTTTCCTCCTGTTTGCATTAGCTATATTTGTTTTTATATTATCAACTTAGTATTATATTACTGAAAATATTATATCAGTTATATAAAGGTATCTTTTATACCTCTGTTCCAAGTAAAATCGGAATAATTTATAATATTTTCAATTTTATAATAACAGATATAAAATACATATATTTCTGTTATTGCAATTTTTTTTAGTCAAGAATTCTTCCTAACCCAACTTGATACATAGAAAAGTAGTCTCTATTACCAAACTCATACTACTCTAAAATATGGGTTGGTGCAATAGACTATAAGCAGTATTAACTTGAAAAATATGTGCAAAAAAGAAATACAATAATAAAATATACTTTCTATATATCTACAACTACGAGGGTCACTTCTTTTGCTTATATGATAAGTTGGTCAAATTTTGAAATATCATTAGCACACCTTACATACACATTATGAGCCCACAATAATATTAACGAAGGTATCACTAATTGAACTTTGGGAAAATTTTGTGTTAAAATTTTTGTAGACAAGATAAATTTTCAAGCTATTTTTAATTTTTGGAATATTATTTGTGAGTTCATGTAATACTCATAATGTTTAATCTAAGCGGTGTGTTGTTTCATATTAAGCACATATTATTATTCCTAGTTATGGCACAAATATAAATGAATGTCATCAAAATGTCTATGTACCTAGATAGGTAAAGAAGTACCGAACCGCAAGTGCATATGTAGATAGAAATGTGTCAATACATATCTACCTGGGTATCTGGGTATCTGAGTATCTAGGTATATACATATATATGTATATACAAGCATTGAAAGTAAAGCTTAGTTGAATATTATCAAATAATGTTACATCAAAATGAGAACCCTTGATAACATATTATAATACATATTATTAGTAAGAAGATTATCATGTAATATTATACTAAATTAAAGTAGTTACAGGTAAACCAACTTATATTATCAAGTTTTAATTTTAATATGACAATGCAATGTGGGTTGGAAATTTGATTTCCATTGTTATAGGGGTGAACCAAGTATTTTTGGGATATTTTTGTCCTCGTACAACTCTTCTTTTTCCACACGACTTATTTTCTTTGAAGTTTACAAGAACTTTCCTGCCAATTAAGGTAGTCACAATCAGAAGTTTTTACTGATTAAGGTAACTTTCTACATATTTACTTTGATTCAATTGTTTAGGGAGAACGTAGGAATGTATTACCATCTTAGTTTTACACTGATCTAAACTTGGATTCAACTAATTCATGACTGTTGTTTGATAAATAAATAAAGATTTTGACAGAACTGAATAAATTAAAGTACGTTGTTAAACTGGAAGAAGAAATCAATTTTTCCTGTATGTGTTTGATCATACGTGTTGTTCAATTAGTATGATATTATTAAATGTGCTAGAGCGGATCATCCTAGAGTTATTCCCTCATACTTCAATAGAGAAGCATGAATTAGTTCCGGTAAGTGTACTTTTGTGTAGGAATTGGAGTATTATTATTATTTTTATTTTGCTTTAAAGTGATATGATCGGTTTATACACCATACGGCATTAGCATATTGTTTTAGTTTGTTGCGAAAGATTAAAAACAAATAGATGTTTTGATATATTTTGAAGTCATATCCAAATCCTTTCTTGTATTCACTATGGGTTTTTATACCATGTGAAGATTATTGTTGATTAGACTACAAAAGTCTAAAGACATTTGGGAATATTACCTTTATTGTAGAGTAACAAGTATTCTTACAAATCCTGTTACATATTTTAAATACTTGGTCTCTCCACTCTCTCTCATTCAAATTGCTCAAGCATAGGAGGTTTTATTCTATTTCTAATAGTAATTTTATCGTTGTTGTTGATTAACATTTCACCGTCACTGTTAAATATCTGGTACTTATTTTGTTTACCTCCCCACATCTTGCTGAGGGTGTTTCGCATTGCTCAAGCATGTGAGGGGGGTTTTTTTTTGACTATTTCTAATAGTCATTTTGTTCATCTGTATTTTCAGGAATGAATTCGTGTTGTTACAGGTTCTGCTTATATTCATTATTGGTTTCTTCCTCAATCAGTTCCTTATTCATTTGTCTTCTTCACAGATGAAGTTGTGGTATTACTGGCTGCCTATCAAAATAGGCACTTATTTACCACATATGCTGATATTTGTTTTCAGTTTCCCCACAACTGTTGGGAAGGGAGTGTGGATAGGCGGGAGGGTGTGTTTTTATTACTCTTACGCAAGCAAAGAAAAAAAAATGCATAATACACTTTTCTAGTTATTAATTTCCTATTTATGGCTTTCTGTCTTACTTCGGTTCGTTTTAGTACATTACTTCTTTTATAATAGAATTTTTGCACGAATTCCTGGGTATATATATATATGACTTCCATTTTATCTGTTTGTGATTGTTATGACATCAACGGCTATTTTATAGCCATTCTTGAAATGGATTTACAACATCACTTTTTATATGATGACGTGTTAATTGGGAAACGGTTCAACTCTTATTTTATAGACTTTAATTTCATGGATATTTTTTTTTTTTTTTTGCTTTTGCTTAAATAGTTTTCCTCCTTCACAGATCAGTAATTTCTTGTAGAATTTTGTTAATATCATTTATATTCTAATCCATATCCCTGTAAGTACATATGTACTAATTGTAATTTTTTTCACCTGCACTAGAAAATAGATGTATGTTCTTTTCTAATCTCACCCCTTCTATGGATGTTATAAATTCTAATTTAGTTTGACTTTATAGCAGTAGTTTTTAAATTGATATCAGATTAAAGATATATATATATATATATATATATATATATATATATTCTTTGATAATCATGTTTTTAAACATATGTATGGTGCTTTTGTTTTAATTCATTAATTTAATTACTGGAATATTATAAATTTTATGTTTTAAAAATAATGTTAAAAGTTTTTGATTCTATCTCATTAGTTCTATAGAATTGGTTTGGCTAGGTAGAAGGCGATTACGCTAAGTGCACATTATATCAATTTTTACTAATTGTGCTATAATCTATGTTTTCCACAAAGGGTTTAAATATATGTTACTGCAATATTAAAAGTCAAGGAACAAAATTAAATAACAATGAAACTACGACATATATAATACATAGATTTTAGGGAAGAAAAAAGAACGTGTATTATTTGAAAAAACTTTTATTTGACTCATATCATAAATTATATTTATTTTATGATAGTTTTGATTGAATAAGTACAATTATTTTTTTACGTAGTTATTAACTACATATATATATCAACTTTACATCACTAAATTAACATATTTGAAGGTGTTTGTAAACTTTTTTTAACGTACTGGTGAATTAGCCAAATTTAGTTAGTACAGCGTTCTTTTTCCATTTGGTATATTTTGGGAGTTACTTAAATTGGACATTTTTGCTATTTATTTTTTTTTTTTTTTTTCATCTCTCTCTCTCTCTCTCTCTTTATTTTCATATTCTTATTTCAACTTGGATTATTGAAGCAATTATGGTTGATTCTCTTGAGAAATATAGTAATCTTGTACGATGGATGGTTAACAATAAGGTTCAGTTTAGCTCAGTACTGACAGTTAATAAATCACCATTAGGGGGTATTGGAGTGTTTGCTCGAGAAAATATTCGGGAAGAAAGCCTGCTTTTGTCAGTTCCTAAGCCTTCTATTCTATGTCCAGTGAATTCTGGAATTGCTAATTTGCTGGAAGATGCGCAGTTGGATGGAATGTTGGGGTTGACATTGGCATATATGTACGAACGTAGCTTGGGGGAAAAATCGCCGTGGTATGAATATTTGGAGACTATTGAGGAGTCAGGACCTGATGTAGCAGTAATTCCTAAGTTTTGGGATGCTAATGAACAGGAATTGCTTGCAGGAACGGAGGTTGAGTATATGGGGGGACTCGACGCTGACGAAGTGTTGGGCGTTTATGAGGACGATGTCAAACCTTTTATTGAAGTCAACAATCTTTTCCAAGATCAACCTGAATTAAGAACCTATCAAGCATATAAACAAGCATTAGCAGCAGTTTCGGGAAGAGCTTTTGAAGTTGATGTATTTAGAGGACTTTCACTTGTGCCAGGAGCTTGTTTGTTTAATCATGATAATTCAGAAGATGTTCATTTTGAATCGCAGGATGCAGTTTGTCCAGTTTGTGGAAGTGCAAATTTTTGTGAACATGCGTTAGATAGAATGAATGATGGGGAAAGTGATGAAAAAAGTGATCTTAGTCGTAGCCATGGTCTTGAACATGATTCTGAATCAGAAACTGAAGGTGCAGACGCTTGTGAGAGTGACGACGGAGACCAAGAGGATAGTTATGGACAGAATACCTCTCATTCGTTGCATGAATCCAAAGACGATTCTATTGATTTTGATAATGAGCCTTCAGAACTCACTGTTGAAGGAATCTCGGACGAAAGTGAAGAAGAAGGTGAAGAAGACAATGATGAATTTGAAGATATCGAGGAAGACGAAGATGTTGAGATGGAAGATGCTGAATTTAATGATGAAGATGATTTCAGTGATGATGAAGACGAAGAAGAAGCAGATCTGGATACATGTGATATTATTGCAGTTAAGGACATTCCTGCCAATAAAGAAGTATTCAACACATACGGTGAACTTTCCAACGGAGTTTTATTATCCCGCTACGCCTTTGCACTCTGGGATAATGTGCATGAAACTGTCAGTTTAGGTAAAGAAGTTTTGGACTATGTGAAAAAGAATAAATTTAAAAAGCGTACTTCTTGGTGGGCCGATAACTTCTATCAAATCATTTTTGGTATTGCACCAGAGGATTGGGATGAAGATATGTATGATGATGAAAACAATGATGATGATGATGAAAATATTCCTCCGCCACCTCCCGATAGTATAACTTGGATTGAGATCTTAGACCTCTTTTCCAATGGTATCCCCTCTCCGGGTCTAATGGCAATCCTCTACATCCTGTCATTAACTGAACCTGAATTCAAAGCCTTTGTTGCTAAAGTAAACAAAGGAGACTACGACTCAATATCTTTTAACAACAGAGGCCTTACTTTACTCAACCAACTTCTAGAAAAAAGAGCTTCTCGTTACAATGATGGAAATCTCACCAGTTCCGAATACAAGAAACTACTAAAATCTTTTGGTCCTGATCAACAACGTAATAAATTGGCTGCCATTGTAAAAGGAACTGAGAAATTAGTGATTGAACGTACTAGGAAATGGATCAAGAAGGCTGGAAGGAAATAATGAAAAGAAAAATAAATAAATAATTAGAAAGAAGAAAAGAAAAAAAAATCGCATGATAATTTATGATAGATTTGCAATTAGATAATGAAATATATGTTATATATAAAAAAAAATTAAAAATAAATATTGGAAAAAAAATATATATATTCAAAGCTACTACTTTTCTTTTCACGCTAAAGTCGTATACGATTATTTTCGTTCTTCAAACTATAAGAACTTTGTGAAAAGCGCCATATCAGCATATTTAATACTCTTATGACGATACCCCAGGAGGTATCTATGATATTGCTCAACTCACTAATAAATTTTCCTGTTAGCTTTTGTTTTGAAAATGTCCTGAGAAGTAAAATAAAACTAAAGAAACTGAGGATCAGTCGACCAAATTGATCGTCATTCCAAGATTCAAAATGATATAAATCCCAAAGGTATTGAAGATGAGCGACGACAAAACTAAACGATATTGTTGATATATGTTTCTTGCCATTGTTTGAATCTGGTGAGTGAAAGTAGATGTAAAATAATTACCACTACTCTTGCCAGAACCAAATCCAGTTTAGAACTTAAGAGTCTCTTCATATAAAGTCAAGTATTCAACACCTCAATAATCGAGGAATCTTCAACTCGACAAAAAAAAATAAAGATCCTCTCAAAATAAAAGTTTCCGTTCGAACATTTCGGCAGTAAATTAGACTCAGAATAGAAATGAACTCTATCTATTCAAGCTCAGCTCATCTGCCACCATATGGCTCTGTCTCACTCACCGCCAAACCCTGAAAACATCAAAATGATCATCACGACCTTTTACCAAACCATCATATCCTCCCAGGTGTATTATGTGTTTCATAATACTGTTCAAAACTAAATAGGGTGTTGGAAACTTACTTTATTGGCGAGTACGCTCGAAGTAATCGGTGGTACCAAGGAATGCGGCGGTTGTGTCCAATGTCCTTTCACCAAGACTAAGATAAGAATCAAAGTACGATTGAAAGTCACCAAATGATGAAGTCTTTGCACTGCAGAATACAATTGCTAGTTAGCATATGATGAAGAATAGAATCAACAAAGAGAACTCACGTTAATCCAGTATTTCTTCTGATTCCAGCTAATACCGTAGAGACCAATAAGAGATCGAAAGAAAAGTGAGCAAGTTTGGAAATCTATATCCAACGTTAATACCAGTGGCTGTTTCTGGTAGATCATAGAGAATTCTTACAGTTCCCATTGTGTGTGTGTGCTTGATAAAGTGTGTGTGGATGATTTCAATGTCGATGATAGGAAGTTGGGAAATCTGGAGTAAAAGCCACATGGTTTATATTTTTTTTTAATCGGAAAATAAAATTCAAATCCCCTGCAAAACTAATCCCACGTCAGGAAAATCAATCAACGAATTTTCTTCTGACCAATTCACCCACTGTTTCAGAAACTTACTTCCACGTCCAATTGTCTCAGTATCACCAACCACGCACAACTGACGACGTGGACGTGTCATGGCCACGTTCAATCGTCTTTCTTCACCCAGAAATCCAACCTCCCCTTTTTCATTGCTTCTCACCAGCGACAAAATTATGACTTCTTTCTCTCGTCCTTGAAATCCATCCACTGTGGCAATTTCGATTTTCTCGTAGCTTTGATGGATTATCTTCGATAGAAGGGAAACTTGTGCACTGTATGGTGCGATGATTCCAATTGTGTCCTGACCTACACCTGCATCATTCAGCTTCTTTACGTACATCGCCACAAGATATGCCTCGTTTTCGTTATATTTGCTTGTTTCGAATTTATTGGCTTCTTCTAATGAGGTTTCGGGGAAATCATCGCCCTGAGTATCGAGCCATACAACTGGGGATTCAGTTTCCTCGATATTCTCGACATCTGGAAGATCACACAATGTTCTCTTCGCCACAGAGTCATCAGCTTTCAAAAGACCGTCATAAAACTGATCAGAAGGAAAACGCATGATTGATTCATTCATGCGATATTGAATCGATAATAAGTTCTTGACTTCTTTACCGCATTTAAGTGATTCTATTCGATCAAAAAGAGTCTTTTCCAGAATATCTTTTGTTTTGCCTTCTTTTGTCATGACAACAGGTGGTAACTGCATATTATCTCCAGCAATTACTAATTGTTCTGCATCTGGAAAGTCCATTAATGGAATCCAGCATTGTGCTTCTAGTGCTTGAGAGACTTCATCGATAATAATTGTATCAAATAGAGGTCGTTGGGAATTTTGTTTCGCGATTCGAAGACTATAAGACCCTGCCCCATGTAATGTTGAAACTACCACCTGTGATTCTAAAATAATATCTGCTAGTACTTTTTTCTCGCGACTTCTATAATCTTTTCTTAATAATTTAACTTCTCCGTATATTTCTCGTCTCTCCCTCCCTGATCTAGTTTTTCTCACTTTACTAAGTTGTTGATCAATCTCCTCTTGTAATTCTCGAATAACTTGTCCATGACTTCCAGATTTAGAAACGATATCCAATGAGTTCATTCTATTGGCTTCAAATAATCTTGCTGGATGACCGATACGAATCAGTTTGTTTCCTTTCATATGATGTCGAAGTCTTTCGAGTATATTATCGACTGATACATTTGAGGGCCCACACACAAGTACTCTTTCACCTTTAGCTACTTTTTGTCTAATAATTTCAATCAAGGTATATGTCTTGCCAGTTCCAGGTGGACCATGAATCAGCGTGATGGGTGAATCACTTAGCGCATATCTTACTGCCTGCTTTTGAGGATCATTGAGTTCAGTGTTATTGAAAATAATATCTGGAATTGTTGCACTTTGTATATCGGAATTACCTAGAAGAATTTCTTGGATTCTACTGAATGTTGTTGTTTCTTTCAATTTTCTTAATGCAAATTTCATTCGATTGTAAGTGACATTATTTGTAAGTTTAACTAACCACAATCTCGAGTCTCCAAAACTAGCCAACATATCATTTTCATCCTCCTCAACAATTACTGACACCAAATTAGCACTAACATTGGCGACACCTTCCAGTGACAGCTCATTTCCTCCAGCTTTCTCATCTTTCTTTTCCTTTGTTTTACTCTTCTTCTTAGTCGAACCACCCCCACCACTTGCTGCTGATTGTTGTAATGCTATTCTTACCAGATCTCCGGTCCTAATTTCACCCAAATCCAACTCTTTATTACCCAATGCTGGATCCATCTCTAATCCAACAACAGTTCTTCCTCCCATTCCTGTTTTAACAGATCCCACAACCAAATTAAGCACTGCCAATCCCCTATTAGCTAACTGTTTTGGCGATTGAGTCTCGAGAATCTTAGTAGTCTCGACCACATCCACTTTCTGTTCTTCATCTAGTGCTGCCTGAAGTGTTTCTGCAAGATTCCAATTTCTACTACTCATTGCTCGTGTCCTATCTGTTTTTGATGATTAATGATGTACCTGGTTTTTAAAAGCGGGAAAAAGATAATTTTTTCAGATTTCCTTTTCTGTCTTAATTTTTCAAACTTTTTTACAGACAATTATCTCCACTGCAAGTAGCCTCCAACTTTAGTACTAAGACCAGACCCCTGTGGTCTGGTCGGTAGCATGTTGTGTTTATCCGTCGCGGACAATCTCATTACGCCCATATGTGGAGGGTTACCCTTCCCAGGGGAAAAACCATTACATAATAATAATAATAAATCTGATTAAAGTCCTATATAAAATCTTATGAATAACAATTAAATAAATACTAATGTAAAAATAAAATAATCACAAGCATAAAACATTATATGAAAGAAGACTGTGTTATTGTTTGCCTGATACAGGCTTCCATGGTCACATTTTTCCCTGTGCATTTGAAATTTTTTCAATTATGATGGGGC
>JAJMJJ010000093.1:17670-49156 GCA_030568955.1 Geotrichum siamense (nom. inval.) | reverse complement strand
CCTACCTACCTACCTACCTACCTACCTACCTACCTACCTACCTACCTACCTACCTACCTACCTACCTACCTACCTACCTACCTACCTACCTACCTACCTACCTACCTACCTACCTACCTACCTACCTACCTACCTACCTACCTACCTACCTACCTACCTACCTACCTACCTACCTACCTACCTACCTACCTACCTACCTCTATCTAAGACAACTTTCAGAATATCCTAACAACACAATCTTGAATGATTGATGGAACCCTAATTGCAAAATTTTTGCACAAAGTCTATTTGAACATTGAAGGTAACCATAATAATTTTGAAACCTATGGCTGAATTTAATCTCAGACTTTGTATATTTTACTCTACTTTTATTTCTAGGTAAGATATAAAATGCAATGAAAAATACAGCAGTATTTTTTTTTTTTAAAAAAAAAGATATTTGAAGAAGATAGTGTATATAAATTTGGTTACTTGGGTTATATTTTCTATTCATTTTATCGCATGTCTTCCATTCTAATATAACATAGAAAAGTCAATAATATAAGTAAATACTTTTTCGTATAAATTTTCTGCCCTGATACAAGATGACCGTGAACTAATAGTCACTACGTTTAAAATAAGTAGAAAGATTGGTCACGGATATTAGCGCCGTTAATAAAATAATCTGATTATTTTTGGCGTTTCTAATTTACAGAAGTATTTTCATTAATACAAAAATTGATTTGCTTCTTTAGTACTCATATTTGAACAAAGTAGGTATGTATCTTGCTTTTAGGTGTTTTAAATTATTTGTTACGAATGGCGTTAGACCTGTGCGCAGAAGTAAAACTGCAGAATTTTTCTTTTAATTATTTTAAGGAAATTACCATATTGAAACGTATTTTAGTGATTGCAGAGACTTGAATAGCATGGGACTTCTGCTGCAATAATAAAATATTTATTCATATATCGATAGAAAAACATCCATACAAATATATTATTACCATTATTAACAAACCAAGATATAACAAATACAAAAAATATTCTAGAAAATTCAATGACAAGAAAAGTAAATGCGGAATACAGTTCAAAATGGATATAATATTATCAAAGTAAATACAAACATGTTACGCATCCTAATTTTAATTTTTTGAATAAGGTAAATCCCACCCTAGAGCCTTGTATACAACACTGTCAGTTGCCATATTAAATCGATCAACAGCATTTGAAACAGAATCTAAAGCCGGTCGCACGTCTAAAACAAAAGTGGGGTTGCCACTGTCATTTTCAACCGAGGAATAATAATCAATGACATAACGAACTTCTTCCCATTCATTATCAGGGTTACCGGTAGCTCTTAGTACAGTCCAATCGTGTCTATCGAATGGTGGAGGCATACCATATTTTGAAGGGTAGATTTTGCCAAGAAGTTGAAGCATTTCAGCACGAGGAGTACGGTCGTTAGGACGTCCAGTAAATTTGAGGAGACGGGGATTCAATTGTGTACGTCTAGTATGAGGCTCTTCCCATTTAAGGATTTCGTCCCAAGCTCCTTCATTAAGGAAATTGTGGATATCTACCATAGATTCAACAGCATCTTCGGGAATTTCTTCCATGGGACTTTTACGGAGCATAGCATTAAACATTTGCTGAGGGGAAGGATATTCCCAAACACCTTCAGAGTTAGAGGATCCCCGAGGAATACTGGAATAGGTACGTTCAGTTGGAAGTTCAAGCTTTTGGCCTGGTACTCGTTGATTGACAAGGTCAGGCATGTTGTTAAGAGGATTCAAAATATCTGTTGAACTTGTTGAGTCTTTATTTTTGCTAAACCAAGAAAATCGAGATCGAGTTTCATGATCAACTGGGCATCCACCAGATGGTGATGTTTGTGCTGGCTTACTCGATGAAGTGGTAGCCTTCAAGAACTTGGAATGATCCACAGGACATTTCGAGATATCCCCAGAATTAGCATAACGCGAATAATCAGATGACGGGTGTGTAGATGATAATTGTGCAGGTTTCTTATCAGCCCAAAACCAACCCATTTTGAATGTTGATTAAATAATGATGCAAATTGATAAGGAGTAAAGGAAGTCGAAGATAGTACGAGGCCTCTGGGCGTAGAAATCTTTGGAGGAAACTTTTTTTTTTTCGTTGGGCTCTCCTATTCTGGAGATGCCATAGTTGGAAATATCCTAATTTGACAATAATTCTGAAATATACTTATTTTTAAGTAAAAATGGGTATGAATTGATACATGGCTTTAAGTTCTTTCGTCTAAGTGTAGAGTGCTAAGTAATTTTGCATAATAACCCTAGCCCTTAAAATTACAATAAGAGAAAAAAATTGTGTTTTTCACTATATTGGAAGATTTCTGTGACACATTTCTTCGCTTTGGCAATTTTTATTCCACTGGATCAACATCTCGTAAAGTCCGAAATGTCTCTTAACGCTGACCAAAAGTTTGAGTTAATTACTAGAAACTTGCAGGAAGTTCTGAATCCTCAGATTATCAAGGAAATTCTTGAAAAGGATGAATGTCCACTTAAAATCTACTGGGGTACAGCTCCTACTGGTAGACCCCACTGTGGTTACTTTGTGCCTATGACTAAATTGGCCCATTTCCTTAGAGCTGGCTGTGAAGTCACTGTGTTGCTCGCTGATTTACATGCCTTCTTGGATAATATGAAAGCCCCTTTGGAACTTGTTGAATACAGAGTGAAATACTACGAACGTTGCGTAAAATCAATTTTGAAAAACGTCGTCGGTGTCGACATTGATAAGTTGAAGTTTGTCGTGGGGAAGGAATACCAACTAAGTCAACAATACACTTTAGATATTTTCAGACTCGCCAATGCTGTTAGTGTAAATGATGCTAAGAGAGCTGGTGCTGATGTTGTCAAACAAGTTGAAAACCCTCTATTGTCTGGTTTGATCTATCCCCTTATGCAAGCTTTAGATGAAGAACACTTGGGTTGCGATGTTCAATTTGGTGGTGTTGATCAAAGAAAGATTTTCGTCCTTGCTGAGGAAAACTTGGGTAGTTTAGGTTATAAAAAGCGTGCTCACTTGATGAATAGAATGGTTCCTGGATTAACTCAAGGTGGTAAAATGTCTGCTTCTGATCCCAATTCTAAAATTGATCTTTTGGAAGAACCCAAAGCCGTTAAGAAGAAGATCAATAGTGCTTTTGCTGCTCCTGGTGTTCTTGAAGGCAATGGACTTATTTCCTTCATTGAGTACGTCGTCTTCCCCATTTTTGAACTCCGTGACGGTGACGGTAAAGCTGTTTTCCGTATCGACCGTCCCGAACAATACGGTGGTCCGATCTCTTACAACAGCGTTGATGAAATTAAGGCTGCTTATGAATCCCTAGATCTTTCTCCTCAAGATCTTAAGTTAGGTATTACCGATGTTATTAACTCTTTATTGGAACCCCTTAGACAAGAATTCTTAAACGATGAAGAATTTCAAAAGATTGAAAAACTTGCTTATCCTCCTCCTCCTCCTAAGGCTAAGAAGGAAAAGAAAGTTAAAAACAAGGGTTCTCGTTACCCTGGTGGAAATGCATGTACTCCTGATGCTATTGTAGCCGATGCTACTAAGGCTCTTGAAGAAACATCAATCTAGAATTGAATTTTTCTTATTCAAGTAATGTTTTTTTTGTATTTCACTTAATCTATGAACTTCCTTACTCTTTGTACGACATATTTCATGCCTTCCCTTTTTTTAACATTTATAGTTTCTTACAATTGTGTCATTTTAGTACATGCAGCATGACCTTCACAGAATATACACAAATTTTTTATTTATTTTTTTGAAGTAGGTTTTAAATATTGGTCTACTTAATTTCGCGTTGGACAGTAAGTAGTGAACAGTTCGCTCCATGGATGATTTTGGTGGACCTCAAAAGCAATTGATCACACTTTTATCAAACTTAGGTAAGGGGTACTTTCTTAATGACTGCTGCACATTTCATTTTAAGGTAATTAATAATTGTAAACTGAGGTTAGTAGAAGCAGGGACTATACAGCTGAGAACAAAAAAAGAGATGATATTTAAGAGACATACTGTATGTACACATCCATGTAGGATACTTTTGAAAAAATAAAATAAAAAAAATAATAAAATAAAAAAAAATTATAATAAAAATCAATGAAAAAATAAAAAAAAATAAAATAGACAAAGAAAAAACAAAATCAAATCACTTCATTTTTGGTGATTGATCCCATAATTTTTTCTTTACCATTGATAATTCATTATGCAAGTTAATCAATTCTTTAGTCGATTTTCGTTGATTATGTAGTGGTCCATTTTTTAAGTTATTGTCTTGTTCCAGTTTAACTTTTTGATAAAGTTTTTCGTAAATTTGATATTTTCGTTTGAAATTTTGGGCTAATTCAAAAAGGTTTTGGTCTTTGGTAGTGTTATTGTTGGTATGGTTGTTGACGAAACGATTGGGGGTATGCCCATTTGTTTTGGCTGAATTTGATGTCAATGGAACTGTTGCCGAAGAACTTGTAGTAGGGACTATATTGGGCTTTCTTTTTGTTGATTGAACATGATTATCATTAGATAATGCACGTTTTTTACCAATAACTTTTTGCAACATACTTGAAGATGAATTATTAGAACTTAACGATGCCGATGCTGATGTGATTGATACCGGTGATGACCCATTCGTATGTGAATTTGTAGTATTTTGATGTGAATTGGGGGTAGAGGGTCTTGCTCCATTGGGTGTTGATGCTATGTGAGAAGTATTTCGAGCGCTTCTGGCAACAGCAGCAGCCTTTTGTAAACTTGCAGATTGAATTCTTTCCTCTTCACGACGCTTAGAAGCCTCTTCTTCCAACATTTGTCTAACTTTTTCATCTTTCAGGCGAGCCTTTTCTTCAGCTTGCTTCTTTTTAATCACTGGGTCAATCAAATTTCGTCGAGCAACATGGTCAGGTGGATATTTCAGTTTATCAAATATCTTTTCAGATTCTTCAATAACATGAGTGCGCTGTGAACTAGAATATTTGTATTCCCAAACTCTCAAGTCTTTATAATGTTTATCACTCAACGTTGAAAGTCCATCCGGTTCGCTTTCATTTAAAAGAGTTCCAAACTCTCTAACGAGAGGTTCAATATCAGAAACAGGCAGTTTCATTCTTGATGCCAATTCCTTAGCTGCAATAGGAGATAATGCTAATAAATGGATAACTCTTATTGGAATAGAATTAATTGACATCGATGATAGTCTTTTGTTAGATTCAAGTTGTAAGCGTTTTGGTTTTGGTGTAGCGTTACTGGTGGAATTATATTGGCTCGAATGTACTGGTGATTTTGAATTTTGCCTCGAATTCGATGAAACACCACCACATATTGGAGAATTCATACTCAATAATTCATCTTGACGGGGAGCTTTGACAGGTTTGCCTAATGATCCAGTGTGAGAAATCCGGCCCAATTTTTCAAAGACATCTTTGTCATTGATTTTGGATTCAAATAAAATACTTTGTGATTGAGCAGTAGGCTTGATCTCAGTCGTTGACAAACTGTAAGTAGTATCACCAATCTTGAGACTATTAGAAGATCCCAAACTTAGCTTGATGCCTCGGCCACCAGTTTTTTTCAAGGCAATAAAAAGTTCTGGAGGAATATCGAATGCCAGTGCGTACTTACTACCATTCTGTCTCGAGGAATAAACCATGTTGCCTTTATTATTAGTCTTATTCAGTGTGACAATGATAAAGTAGAGCTCTATGTAATGAATGTTTTTATTGGTAGATTTTTAGATTAGAACCGTATTTCATCCAGAAAAAAAAGGTGATTAGCCAGGTACATACGAACATGTATACACATAAACATGCAATATTATGTCATGATTACATTATACAGTCATAACAATTAGGGATCATAATGGAACCACTGATAGTCAATACGGAGTATTTAATTGATCAGTGGTGGTTATGATGAGAATATAGAAAATAAACAAGTTAACTGATAATGTTTACGTTATTAGTGCTAACGTCTCTGTTTTATTAATTTGCTTATTAGCATGGTGGTAGAAATAAATAAAATCGCCTAAATAGGTAGGTACCTCTGTATGTATGTAGATATGACAAAATTATGAAGAAGAGGAGTCAGAATCCTGTTCGAAATCATCGTCCTCAATGCTCCAGATAATTTTATCAACGCCAAACCTCCTTTCCCTTACCAATTCACCATTCTTTCTGTCATTAAATCTCACTCTATCCAAACCGTCCTCCAAACTACTGACAATTCCAGCCTTCAGATGTCGTTTAGCTAATCTCCATTTCATCCGTTCTTCATCAACATCCACAAACCACCTTATATCCCAACAATTAGCCACTCGCTCATCCCATAAGGTGTACAACCCTTCTACAATCACCACTCTACATTCAGGCAAAACCACAACAGCATCATCCACTGGATCCTTCACCGCGTGATCAAATCCAGGAAATTTTAAAACTCCGGTTGCCACAGGATCTGTACAAGACTCTTTCAACGTCCTTGCCATTTGATAAATCTTCTCATGATCAAACGTGAATGGTGATCCTCGGAGCTTGTGCGCCATCACTGCGTCTTCGAACTTATCCAATTGCGCTCGTGTATAATGGTAGCCGTCAAGGCCAACAATTGATGTGTGTAATGAAGGATGAAGGGTGTGTTGAAGCATTTGGGCGAGTGTCGATTTGCCTGATCCCGGGGGTCCTGCAATGGCAATAAGAGTCCGTGGATTTGGCGATGTTGAACTGAGATGTATGATTTCGTTCGCCAGTTGATCGACTAAAGTAACCATCGTGGGAGGATGGTGAGGTTCAGGTAAACTGGAGTGAAGTACAGGAGACGACATTGATGATAACATGACGGGCAAATTTTCTATGGAGATAAAGATTGTTATCGGAAAGAATAAATATATTTGTAGAGTGGAGAAATACACACACAAAAGAAAAAAATTAAATAGGAAGTATTAAAGTTGTAGAAGTTGTTCTTCAGATAACCACAGTTCAAACCTTGTGTCAAGCAACTTTGGGAAATTAATAACATTAGGGTTGATTACTGTTTTTGTACACTAACTTGCATGTAGCTGCATAGTATTTTCATATTACGTCATTCAGAACTCCTATTAATACGTGTGCTAGCTATGATCATGTCCACATACATATATATTCTAATATCTACACATGTAGGTATTTTTGATGATGTAGAAATAAAATTTATAATAGATTTAATTACTAAAACAACTTAATATTAATATCAATCAAAATATAAGTTTAGTTTTATCTCATCAAATAAATACAACAGCCCAAAAATAACTATGAATATACTATTATTCCATCAAGGATCCAAGACTTGTTTATATCTAAATCATACAATAATATTTTAGATTTACAGGCCGTCAATATATATCTATAATGTGTCCCAACCACCAACATCCATAGTAGCATATAATTTTCGGGCAATATAATCACTAATTCCATGCCCCAACCAAATATTTCTAACCAGATATTCATATCTTTTTCTATTAAGATATTGTAGCCGTCCACGTCTTGATCCCACGCTTAAAATATCTTCACTCTCACCGTGACCATCTAGATAAGGGGCTGGCATAAAAGACCCTTGAATGCCATTTAAAAATAAAAGTGAGGTTCGCTTCGGAAGCAAAAAGATTGCATATTGTTTTCCACACAGAAGTTTGTGTAGATTACAATTGCCATATAAAGAAAGTTGTGGACTTGATATCTTCTTTTTGCTTCTTAATTGTACTTTGACAATCTCACCACAAAATAAACAAACTGCAGGATCAGATTGATGTTGTCCTGAATTAGGCATAGTGAAAAATTCATCGAGGCGAGGCGACAAGTGCAAAAGATTAACAACATTAGGGTAGGATATAGTGATTTTATTCCATTCCTTAAGTGATTCAATCCATCGTTCCATGAATCCAGTTGAGGCAACAAAATTCTTAAGAATTACATCTAATCGATCGACATGCAAAAAATCACAGAGTCGATCTGCTTCTTTGACTCCAGAACTAGTATCATATGGATTCCGACTATAATCTTTAGATGCATAGGAATACACTAGTAAACAAGCCTTTCTGAGAAACGGCGTTATTGCTTTTTTCACCATAGAATAAATAATTGAGAACAGCTTCTCATGACTCCAAAAATTCACATCGGTACCATCAAGACCCAAATTATGACCAAGGTAGAATACCACATTTTTAATATCAATTAAAATGTTGTCTGGAACATTTTCAATACCAGGCATGTCAAATAATAGATCATCATATCTTGTCCATTCTGCTTCGTTTGACATTTCATCCAGTAGACAACATAACACATTTAATATTTCACCCTTAAGAAAATGATTAATAAAAGGTATCAATCCTAAATTAAGAAACGGAGAAAAAGAAATAACACATTCCACCAATTGATTAAATGGATCCAAAGTAGGAGATAAGATGTCAAAAAACTTTTGGCCAAGGTTCGCATGTTCAGAAATATTAATTTGACTAGTAACAGAATTTGTATATTCAGTAAAAGTTCTGATAAGTGATAATGAAATAGGAGGCACAGAGTTTAACAAAAATCCATCAACTCCTCTAAGAGACATCTCAAGATCAGAAATTGATGAGGCCAGACAGTCGAACAACGGTTTATGCATATTTATAGGGGATCTTTTGACAGACGAACCAGTTGTGTGTTGATCAACTTTTCGCATCAACGTCCAAAATGATCTGTCGCGCATGGCACGATTTAATTCATCAGATGTTCCCATTTGAACTAGATGGTTCAAAATATTCCTATCTGGCGTTATTCCCATGCCATATTCGGATAATGCATCACGATTACCATCTCTTAGAACATCATTAAAACTTCTACTATTAGATTTCCATGCAATTGGAATAAAAACATTATTCATAGACCTGCATAACGGACATAAACATTCATTCTTGCTTGGATCATCCGGATTATTTCTCGTTAGCTGATTTCCACGGTTCAGTAAAGTCTTCATATGCGTTGAGTAACACGAATAATGCAATGTGTGACAACAACTTGATAGAACTGTAGTCATTTTCACGGAACTATTAGGAAACCCTGGTCCAATCACATTCTGTTTCCTAAATTCTTCTCGATATTGTTTCCATTTTTCACTGGTATCAACACCCATCTCTGACGAAATATCATATCCAAATCCTAAATGATCATCAGTTTCAGGTAGAGATTCACATAAATCGTTTTTGGAACCAAAAGCTTCAAATACCCAGTCTTTGTCCTCAAAGGGAACAGTTCTGCTAGCATTGGATGATTGAACATATCCCAGCATTCCAAAAAGACTTTTAACATCACAGGGCATCTTACAAAGAATGCACTGACTCCTAGGATAAGCCCATTCTCCAGAATCTACCTGACTGCCATCTTTGTTCTCTTCTTCTTCTTCTGCTAAATCAGCACTAATAGTTTCAATATTTTTAGCTGCAAACAACTTTTGTTGCTTTTGCAAATTGGCCAAGATCTTCTTCTGTTTCTTTTTGGCAAACTTCTTTTTATTGTTTTTCTTGTCAATAGTTGAAGCAGACGATGAGATCGAATTTGACTCAGATAAATTATCTTTATCATCAGAAATTATAATGTCAGCCATCTTCTTTCCGATTGTCTCAAGAAAATATTGATCTATTAAAGTTGGGTCTTTCTGATATAACAGTTCAAATATTCTGTTGATCACTACATGGAATGGTTTATATGCATTGTCGGTAGAAAGGCCATATAGTGCGTCACTGATTCTAAATGTATGACCAAATTCCAACGGCACATTGTAACAGAGAAGATGTGCAAACGTGTATTCACTTATTGACTCTGTTTGAAGATCATCTAAAGCCGCGGTATGTATCAAGCATAATATGAGCGATAAGATAGACTCACGATCCTCATGCGCAGCAGAAAATAACAGCGCTTTAGAAATAAATGTAATGAACTCAGCAGTTCTGGTAAAAGCTCCAATTTGTTTGAAAAGACCAGATGGAATTTTAATCAAATAAGGATCAACAACTATTGACTCAATCGGTTTTTGAGTAGTTTTTTGGTAAAACGTCTTACGAATCTGTTCCGCATCATTCATTTTAGAACTTGGAAAATGGAGATAACGGGTGTCAAACTGTGCCATGTACTCGGGTTTAAGAGTATATATACCACTATCACGAACACCAACAGGAGGTTTGAAAGTAGTCAGTTCTATTAATGTTGTTTCAAACATTTCATCTGTAGTTAGTATATCAGGAATATCACTACAAATTTCTGAAAAAGACATGGGTTTGAATGCCAGACATTGGATTATTTCTTTCCTCATATACATCTTTTTGCACTCTTTAACCGAAAGACCAAGCAACTGACGACGTTCAGTCAAGAATACAATCAAATAATGAAGGAAATCTTCCAAGATATAAATTTTTTGTTGACTATCGTATACTGTAGTATCATTCAAATCAAGAAGATTCCATCTATCCAAAAGTCTAATTAATATTTGACTTGGATCTTCGACGACCAAAGCTGTTTGAACCATAAAAATGTCGTGACTATAAGCAGGATCACGAAGCGTTATATCACGATAATAGCTCATTTGACTTCTAACACTCAATCCATTTCTCACCCATAGTCCAATTTTGATTTGTGATAATAGGACCAAAACTCTTACATGGTAATCAAAAATAACTGATATTCCCCTTTCAGCAGAAGGCTGATCAGAATTTTGGTCATAAATAAGCAGTGATTTAAGCTCATCCAAAGATTTCAGGTTCCCAAATTGAATCAAATTCGATAAAAAGACATTTAAAGGATGATGTAAACTAATTTTATCATTTGACATATCAAATTTGAGTGACCAATAAACCTTCTGAGTACATCCATACGATAATTCTTTAAATTCAGGGTGACTTGTAACTTCCATTTTTGATTTTTCGAACTCTTGCTCTGACATAGAAACATCACTAGCATTCTCCGATTGATCCTCTGAAATCGTATCAGACGAAACCTTTGCCCAGGAATATATTTGTTTCGCAACAGTAGAAATTGCAGCGTGCGTTTGATCCCTATCGCAACTATTGATACCTACTGCAATTAAACTAGCCAGTTGCAATACAGATGGCATACAATTGAAATACCTTATCCAAGAATCTGATTCAAATTCAACATGGTTTTTCTTTTCCCGGACTAATGGCAAAACACCTTGAAACAGCATCAAAAAGTCACATACTTGTTGTATTCGATGAATGTTGCCTGTGACAACCGCCTTTACCTGGTTTTGACCCAATAGATACTCAAAATCATGAATTAACTGGCCAAATCTTCTATTACTCAAAGATTTTGAATTTTCTGGAATTCGTAAGGATGTATCGACAAATGAAACAGGTCCAACTCTCCCCTTGGTGAAAAAGTTATATAAACCAGCCATATGCATTGAGAAGTAGTTAAACTCGACTAATTCAGTAGCTATTGATGGAGTTGTAAACAATTGTGTCGATAAACTATTTATAATTGAACATTCAGGCTCTCTATCGACTAAGACATACATTTCTGATATCATCGGATAAACTTGTGAATAACAATGGCCTAAAATTCTTTTATGTGGTTGACTTGCATTTAGAACCGAAATATAGAGATCTTTTAATGTTGTTCGCACACATTTCCATAACCTGACATCAAAGTAAATGAGATATTGTACTCTGATACTGATATTTTTAGTAGTGTTATAGTTAGGTGGAGTTTTGCCATCTTGTTCCCAATAAATTGGAACATTATTAGATTTTTGTGACCCCAGATTTAAATCTGTTGAAACACTGGTATCAGATAAGAATGGCTGCGGAGGATAAGATCCTGGTGAAGGAATTAGACATTCGTCTAGTGACGTGTTTACCTTTTTAATTATTTGGGTATTTAGCGGAGGGATCTCTCCCAATCCTGTACTTGTTCCACAGTTCCAAGGCTCGGTAAATGCTTGACACAATAGCTCGTTTACTGCCAAATACTTGCCCGAGACATTAGCTGCAGCAATATCTTCGATCCACTCAACAATTGTTTCACACATTTCTTCTCTGAAGTAGTCTCTAGTTGATCTTATAGTATATACGAGCCCGGTCTTTTCCATTAGTTGCTTACACTTAAGCATATAACGTAAATCATCTGATACTATTAATTTAGCTCTCCCATGAGAATCTAGTCTTTCTGTGACCATTTCACCAAATTTATCGACTTTTTGAAGATGTAATTTGATAAGATCAACTACTTCTTCGGAAGAATGGCGTTGGTCGTTCCATATAGAAAAAATATATTTTCCGTTACCTTCTAGATCCTTAAAACCATACTTCAATTCGCTTAATTGACTGACCCGAGTACTTTCAAGAATTTCCTCAGGTGTGGAAAAAAGTTGCAAAGTAACATCAGAATTTGAAAATACATCAATCACATAGTCGAGGGCCGTTCTTATGGTGTTGATTAGACAGTCTTCAAATTCTGGGTCTAAAGGCAACCCAATGTTGGGTGGGATTGCGGGGTTGTGATACTTGCAAGGAAATTTTCTTTTCCACGCTTCTTCATCGCCACAATCACAAACACCACCTGAATCTCGTTGTGAAATAGTTACAATAACTTGGTGTCCAACATGATCTGCTTCATTAAAACAATGTGAACATAAAACTGATGTATCGTCAAATCCACATGTCCTAAAGTTATATTAAATTAGTATGAATTGCAAATCAAATCAACACATTAATGATTTTCTTACAGGCACCGATAAGTGGGTTCCCCTTTTGAAAATTTTCGAACGCATGGTTTTCCTGGTCGTCCAATATCTTTGTTTCCAATGATCCAATCTTCAGATTTGCCGGTCAATCCTTTGCCTTTGCCAAAATTCTTCGACCTGTCTTCAAAAAATTCGTTGATGTATTTGCCATTACAGGTTGCTGCTTTAAACAGAGTTTCCCGCAAATTTCTTCTGGTGAAATTATTATAAATATAGTCAAAATGATCGGGACATTCACGAAAATATTGCCGTAGTTCATTCATATCTAAATGCTATGGTGAAACAGAGTTGAATTTCTCATGAGGATTGAAAAACTGTGGCAGTTTATATTTTGGGAATAAAGTAGAAAGTTTGCCATAATAGTATATATTCCGTGTTCAATTCTGGGATTAACCAAAATTTGACATGATTTGAGTTAGATCCAAAAAAAAAAAAAAAAAATAAAAATAAAAAAAATAAGAAAATAAAATGCAAACAACAAGGCACTGGTGACAAAAGATTTGAATTTGTGTAAGTGAATATTTATGTATTGAACTGGAATCCTGTCATAGTATTAACATGGTTTTTGTAGCATCTGTGCTCGAACACTTTTTTTCTTAGTGATTTCAAACAACTACATACATACACATATGTACTTATGGAGGTACCTATGACATTTCTAGTTTTATAACCAGTGACCCTTTTAAAATGCTATCGGTAGTACACACATTCAGACATTTGAATCATATATGACATGCGGCTGTATATCACGAAAATTACATGATTCTAAGGTTTGGCACATGGGTTACGCAATTCATAATTAGACCTTTTATTATTGCTATTTGTAAATTAATGTATAAATTTGTTTATATTTACGAAGTATATAATAGAAATTTATTTGAAGTGTATGGACAATTATCAATCCAAGCAATACAAGATACACATATTTGTTGATATCACTGCATTGTAGAATCACATATATTACTTCCCAATTGAACGCCTACGAATTCCTATGTAGACACCTCAGAACATATGTACATTATGTTTCTAATATATTGATAGGCAGATGCTAAAGCGGATTGAAATCTTAAGTGTTATTATTAAACCACTTATAACTGACGTTAGAAATGTGGCAAGTATTGGAGGTACTATCTTCCAAAGTTCCAAAGTTCTATAATTATTAGTATTACATATGGGTATTAAAGTAATGATAATGTCGTGTGCGTTACAATTGATAGGTATTGATACATATACATTTCTATCTATCCTGTAGTTGAGAACGCATTTAAACCATCCTTATCACATTTTGCAGTACTAATCAAAATTCTATCAAATTCATGCACATCTTCTCTCTGACCGATATCGAATGAAAAAAGATTTCCCATTTTGAACGCAATTTCATACCTTTTTATAACCCAGAATACCCATTATGTACACACGTACATACTGTTTTAAGTCTGTAGGGAAGAAAAAAAGCCTCGAGGTTAATTTAAGGTCACTATGTTGTGGTTCAGAACGATGTCATATATCAAGAAGATGGAACGCTCGTATTTTGCAGCAATGTAAATCACTTTACTATTTAAATTTTCTTCAGGGTGAACAAATGTTGTTCCACAAAATAACTATATTGCTATTTATGAAATATTTCAGATCGACATGTGTTATGACATGAGCACTGTTAGAATTGCATAATAATTTTCAAACATTGATTCGATCTTAACTCAGATAACCTCATTTTGGGACTTCAGGGAAAAAGTTATAAATTTTATTATGATTAGTCATGCATTACCTTTCAAATCCGCATCGAGTCGTCATAAGAACGCGTTTTGCATTTCCCAATTCGTTTAATTTCCTTGAATTTGTTGAACTTCACAGTTCCCCTACGCGTTGTGTGTATTCCTTTTTAACAACGATGGCTGAAGTAGGTATTGTGCGCAAACTCTACTGAATCTGACTAATTATGTTACTTTTAGCAGTTTGATGGTTACATAGAGGAGTTTCCTGGTTTACGGGGTAGGTTAATTGCAATTTATAATGTATACTTCATCTTTGATTTATTCACTAACGCTTTCATTAGTTGACAACTTTTCGAAACCTCCATTTGGCAAGTCGGTACCATTTTGTGTGTTTTTGTCCCATGCTCATTCAGATCATTTGGTTGGTCTTGAAGGCAACTCGATACCGCTCAATATTTATTGCAGTAACGCAACTAAAATTGTAAGTATTTTGAATAACCCTCCCAGAGAACATTCAGTTAACACAAATTTAAGTTGGTTATGAACTTGCGGAATCGAAGGACAGGTAAACTGAAGTATGCTCATCTTATGGATAAGTTGAGTGGCTCAGATCCCTTCAAGGTTTTGCAGGTGGGAGTTCCTCAAACAGTATATATGGGTGGCTATAATCTCAGAGTTACTGCAGTTGATGCTAATCATTGTCCGGGGTCAGTTATGTTTTTGTTTGAAGGAATGGGAAAAAGTGTGCTATATACAGGAGATACAAGAGCAGAATCTTGGGTTCTCACAGCTATGAAACATGAACGTGCTTTATACCGGTATATATACGGCCCGAGACATTTGGATAATATATATTTTGAAATGATTTTTGCAAAGCGTGACAAACGAATTCAGCTCTTTGAAAACTCTGATTCTATAACAAATCTTATTCAACTCATCGAAAAGTATCCACCCCCGACGATAGTACATCTCAATATTACCTCTACTTTAGGGTTCGAAGATGTCATGTTAAGACTTCATGCATATTTCGATACAAAAATTCATGTTGACCAACAACTTTATAATACATTTGCCCTATTATCAGATCCCAATGTGTACACCCGTGGGCCTTTATTTACATCGAGAAAACTCCCACATGATATTGTATCTAACGACGAACAGTCTTGTCTTACAACAGAGTTAACGCGGTTTAGGGCTTGTACAAAGAAATGTAATTGTGGAACTTATGACCATCCAGGATTTCTTAGTATAAGACCTTCCGTTACTGACAAAAAAGGAATTATTGTCACAGAAAAGGGGGTTGTCAGGTTTAATTCTTTATCAGATCTTTCCAGTGCAGTGAATGACAGAAATGAATCCTTTAAATTTACCGACAAGTTTGGAACTCAAGAGGGTCTCGATTGCAATGGAAACAAAATAAAAGTGTATATTGTCCCGGAGAAATATCAACCTCATCCTGAAGCATTTAGTGGAGATCATTTTAAGATTTTGAATTCTCAGTATTTAAAGAGTTACAATGGATTGTCATTACTCCCATGTCATATTCGATTCTTCTTTTCTCGGCACTCTTCCTACTCTGAAATCTGTTCTTTAATTGAACTTTTTAAACCAAAGCAAGTTTATCCATTTGACCACAATATTGACTGTAATTGGAAATTAAGAATGTTTGACCTATTCAAACACCTGAATATTTTTAATCCTAGCACATTTTTCAGATTTGACAAGGAAAGAGAACTTTTCGAAGATAAAAATGCACTCCCACTTCCTCAATTTTTATCTATTCAAGAAACAGAAAGTTTTGAGGAACTTCCCTTTAATCCAGCAAAATATGAATTGGTAAATACTGGGTTGTCTATGGCAGGTAAAATTTATCGTACTCATCAAAAAAATCCCAATTCTAAAGATTCTGTCGAGAGTGCCAATGGAGAGAACAAACTTGAAACAGAAAATACTAAAGATCCAATAAAAGATATCACGGATATTTTATTTGAGATTCAAGGTACTAAGAAGTTACCAAACAAATTACCTATCGTGGAAACCAAAAATGATTTCCCAAAATTTGAATTCACAAGTAAAGCGACTAAACATGATCTTGAAAAATTGAAAATTCAACAACTGCCAAACAGACATACTGTATCTGAACCTTCCTCTATGATAGAATCCTTCAGTGTGGAAATTAAAAAGGGACAGGATTTATCTTTAATGGAGAACAATAGTTGTGATGAGCCTTTGACTGAAAGCTCCGATAGCCAGGTTCAGTCATCTAGTGAATTGAATTTAACATTGCGAAATGTTGAGTTAAATCGTGCCACATTTATCCCTCCAGAAGAAAATCTGGGCGAAACTGTATCGCATACAGCCACCAATACTCTAGTTCACGGTGATAAACTTTCCATCAGAACAAATATTGATGATACCAATATGATTGAAAGTTCTCCAGCGTTATTGCCTCAAAATCATGGATCATTGGATATGGTTACGCCTAAAAAGAATATCGACACACCAGTTAATTCGCCCCCTCCAACTGTACAGGTATACGCAATTGATGATCTAAATTTTCCTCCATTTATATCTAGTTCTCCTCTAAAGCGTAAATATCAACAGGTTCCTTCCCTGACACCTAATTTCAGCTACAAACAGAGTAGTCAGCTGTCCTCTAGCTCACTCGAACAGGTATCTTCACAAGAATTCGACACGGTTGTGCCTAACAGTTCGCAAAATGAGCGACCCAAGCGAAGAATTAAGTTTAGTTTACCATGTGATGATGAAAAAAATAACATTGAAACTCAGCAAAACACATTACCAATAAATACATCTTATAATGATCGTAGTACAAGGAAAGTGCATGAAGATGTAGAAGCATGGTATAGAGTCAAAAGATGCAGAGGCAAAACCATTATGTTTGAAGAGAAATTTCGGAATCAACACGAATACGAGGAATTGGGATTACCTTCCAATGGAGATGCACATCGGTTGCCAGGATTTTATTCCAAAGATAGCGAATGATAGTTATGAAATGAGTAAATATTATCGATCTATTTATATAAATGAATGCATATTATGAATGTAATATTTAATAAGGCTTGAATCTCTTCTTGTCCTTTTTATCTTTCCTATGCTTGTGTTCCTTTTTATGTGTATGTTTCTTTTCCTTTTCCTCTGACTTTGAACTGACTTCCATATCAATATTTTCACAATCCTCTGTCCATGGCTTAGATTTAAAGTATGAAGATGAACAATCTAATCCATCAACATTCCAAAGTCTTACTATTCCATCTTCGCCTGCTGAGTATACTCGGTCCCTGATATCATCAATGTACAGACTTCTTACTACTTCTTCTCCGTGACCTCCTTCGAATTCAATCGTCTTAGATAAATTAGGGGTTTCATCTGTAAATGGAATTAGTTTGAAGTTTTTGCTTTCATAATTACCAGCACCAATATATGAAGGACACATGTCAATAACATATTCACAACCCCATGACTCCCTTACATCTCCAAATTCAATTGGTTTGGGTTCCGGGACATTAACATCTGGATCGGCTACTTGATAGATTGAGAAAGTCTCCATATGAGAAAATGCGAAAATTCGTTTCTCAGCTAAGAAACCCATGGAATGAATAGATGCTCCGTGATTAATAGTTTGATATACTGCTTCATCCTCATCTTTTATCGAACAGTTGTAAACATTAATTAAACCATCAGTCGATCCAGAGAGAAGAGCATTGTTATCAGTAGGATGAAATTTAACGTCGGTAACATCATCATTATGAGAATCTATGTAGGAAACAACTGTTTGAGAAGTATTTCTAATATCCCAAATATGTATCCCAGCATCAGCACCTACTAACTCAGTTCCAGCTGCAACAAAATCCGATTTCGTATCAATACTCAAAATCGGCACTACTGGATTGCATGTAAATTCAAGTACCGGTTTGTTTAAATTTGATTCTCGAAAGTCCCAAATTCGAATTCCTTCCCTACCTTTAGAAGATGATACTATTGTGTGTGGTGTTAAGGGCTTTAGACCGGTGATAGTGCAGGAATGTGCATTCTTGATTTCGTTTAAAATTGAAGTTACATCTTGGGAAAGTTGATATAGGGAATTTGCAGAAGATGATGCAACTATTCCAAGAGAGTGAGTGAGAGGTGTAAGATGATAAATATAATCAGAAGTACTCAAATTTAGTTCTGCGGAAGCCTTGACCATTGTAGAAGAATGTAATAGAGGAATGGATGTGTGTAATAAATAATCGCAAGGAATACAAACTTTTTAAGTTGGGAGTAACGGTTGGGAGAGTTATTCAAATCACTAGTTATGGTCAAGTAATATTGGTTTTTTCAGAGTCACCAACAAAGAATACTTTATTTCCTTATGGCTTACAAAATATTGACATGAAATGTTGACATTTTTCTAGTGTTTTTATTATAGTTTTATTGTAATTCAATAGCATCAATTGAGTAAACAGAATACACATTATATAACAAATAGAGCACAATTTCCATGATTTTTAACCCTTTCCCTTATTATAGATCAGCATCATAAAATTGAAGTGGTTTGTTCTTCAACCGTGTTTATTATAAGGAAAAGATATCTCGACGACCCCTCTAGAATAGATAAATACCGCAATATTTGAAGTATTCAAAGTTTCAAGGGACCAATTTATTATCCTTTCACTCCATCAAGCGTTATCGCGTTCAGGAAGGAAACTGTCATTTCCTCGTTCCAATCATTAATCATGAGTAAATCAAACTCTCAAAAACCAACGCGTTCAAAACATGGAGAAATTATTATTTTTGATCAAAACAACTTTGATGTCAAAGGAAATCATAGGGGGACTATTTTGAGAGACATCGTAGTCACAAAACCAGTGCAATCAAAATCATCAGTGAATCAACAACTTCCTGCCCTTCCTAAATTTCATAAACAAATGGTTAAAATTTTTAATGCGAATGAAGGTATTTTGCAAATTACGCCGGTGAAGAAGATGAGAAAAACGCCATCGAAACCTAAGCATCGGAAAAGTAAAGAAGATTTAGATAGAAGTGCGAGAAAGAAAGCGTATAATGTGTTGTTGGAAAATCAATTGGGGGAGAAAGTAGATGAAGGTGATGTGAAATTGGCGGAAAGAATTATTGAAGAAAGCGTTGTTGAAGATGATAGAGAAGAATCACCTACTTCTTCCGTAGCCAAAAATTTAAAGAGGATACATCCGCAGAATGAAACTTCACCTTGTCGGTCAGAATCAAATACCAATTTGGAGCCCAATAAAGCATTAAAGTCGAGGAAACCACACAAATCGAAAAAGAAAAAAACATTAGAAAATCCACCGTTTCCAGTTGTTGACTATCCATCAGATGTGGATGAAAATGATGAAGAATTCCCTATTGGGGATGATATGGCTCCACTATTTCTAGATGGTGTTGAAGGATATTTTGATCAGCACAAAACTCGTGAAAAAATTTCAACAACACCATTTTCAAGAGCTCCACAGATTGAACATGAAGAATTAACAAAATATATAAATCAATCGCGAAATTTTCACAAAACATCCAGGGAATTTCTTGTATCTTTGTATCGCACGATGTATACTCAGTGGTATTTCGAATTGACGCAAGGATTTAGTTTAATATTCTATGGAGTTGGATCAAAACGAAGATTATTATTGGATCTAGTTTCAAAAAAGATACCTAAAAATATTCCGGTGCTTGTTGTAAATGGGTTTAATCCGTCAACAAATTTCAAAGAAATTATAAATACAATTGTTAATGTTCTTGTTACAGATTCTAGTGTCAAGTTACCTAGGAATATTTATGATCTTCTTAACGTTACTCTTGATTTTCTCAAAAAGAATCGCAAGCCGAATGGTCAGCACATTCCTAAAATAGTGTTATTGATTCATAATATTGATGGGGAGGCCTTACGTAGTGATAAAACACAACAGTATTTTTCTCAACTAGTCAGCGCACCAGAAGTTTGGCTCATAACAAGTGTTGATCACATACATGCCCCTATGATTTGGGATGCAGCTAAACTTGCGCAGTTCAATTTCTTATGGCATGATCTTACCACATATTCTTCTTATGCTATCGAAACAGCTACCGAAGATCCGTTACAACTAGGAAAAGTTCGTACGGCAGCCGGTGATCGTGGTGTTAAATACGTTCTTGCATCACTTACCCAACGTGCTCGTGGTTTATATAGAGTACTTGTTTCCCACCAGCTTGAAAATATGGCGAAGTTAGAATCAAATACACTGGGAGCAATTGGCTATGGTGTGGAATTCTATGTTCTATATCAGAAATGTGTGGAAGAATTCCTAGTTAGTAATGAGATTAATTTTCGAATTATGTTAGGTGAGTTCTTAGATCATAAAATGGCTGTATTAGCAAAGGATTCTACGGGAACTGAATTCTTGTATGTACCGTATCAAAAGGAAACAATTGAAGGTATTCTTGAAAATGATTTGATAGATTAGCATGGCAAAATAGCTTACAATAATGTAGAGGAGGACGTATAGTATAATAGATTAATTATTTGTATACGTGTATGTACTTTAGTCTTGTAAGACTTTTAATAAATAGGAAATGAAATGACGTACAAATTTCTAATTGAGTCGGTGGGATAGAAAAGAAGACAAGTTAGACTCCCAATGCAATTGAGTGGAAATGAGGATTGGTAACTCTATCTTTCTGAGAATTTAGATTAAATAACAAAGGACAGATTCTATCCTAAATTTAACAAAGAAAAACAGAAAATTAAAGACGTATTAACGAATTAACATGATTGATTTCCAAATTTGAAAAGCGTTATTTAATCATACTTATTATCAACTTAGTACCAAAAGAAGATTTTTTATATTAGCCAATGTCAAGTGGTTATCCATAACGATAACATTATGTCCAGAGAGTAACTGCTCTACATCTTTCACAAATAAGAACCGTGCGTATTGAAATCTAAAGTATAAAGATCCCTTAATCCAAAGAGGAAATGTGCGAGAGCCCTGAATCTTACTTATAGGGTCAATAATAAATGATTGACTGCCAAATGGTTGTATTGGATATCTTAAAGGTATTTCCAAGTAATATGACAGAAGAGTGATGACTTGAGCAACAAACCCATATGCAGATGCAATAACTTCTTCCTCAGAAACTGTAGGACCGAATTTTTTTATTATTAAAGGATCAATAACGGGTGGTTGAGTAGAATAATCAGGAAGAGGGATATCACAAATAGAGAATTTAAATGCATCGATGGGTTCTATAGGGAAAATGGAAATAATATCATTGACAATGCGAGCAATTTCTTTGCGTGTTTGTAACTTATCATGGTTAATTAGTGTTTTATCAGTAATTATTGTCGACTCAACGGTACTAGTAGTATTACGAGTGACATCTTGTTTCTCAAATTCTGTTTGAATATAGCTACGCCGCGATTTAATCGACTGCTTCAGATTGGAGAGCTTTATTTGTAAATTTCGAATATTATCATGCTGTTGCTGTAAGAGGGTATTTTTAAGATTAATATCATGTTGTAATTGTAATTTCTGTTTGCGTAATGTAAATAAATTAGGTTTTTTGTTGAGTAAAGTAGATATTTGGTGTGAAACTTTTTTTTTTGTAGATTCAGCATCGACAATACATTGATGTAGATTGCTTAAAGCTAGAACTGAGTTAAATGAGCAGGTAGGTTCTGCTTCCAATCCATCTCCTGCTAAGGATTCAGCACTTTTTTCTAATTCCACAGTATAAAATCCATCTTTCAATTTGACCACAATGGAATTAGTTTCCATATCAGACATTCTAGAATTCCCCATGAATTGTAATAACTTTAGGTCTACCACTTGACATACTACTCTAACAAATTCAGAACAGTTATGACTTTTCCCCCAAACAGATATCACACATCCATTTAAAGACCCTACCTGTTCACTTAATTGAAATTCCCTAAACTGAGGATTACATGTGTCTTTTACTACTTCTGACACATACACAGGTTTTTCGATTCCACCTACATTAACCGAGAAAAATGATTCAGAAACCCAATGAACGTCTTTTATATTTTTCAATTTTTTTTCCAGAACCAATGCATTTTTCGATACTTCTCTGATTGGAATTGACTGACTCGAAGGAATGGTAAGATTTCGTGCTAGTAAACCAACGAAATGTTTCATCTTGCGCATAGATATCGAGATGAGAGGAGCACCTTGATCAACGGGGACATCAGCATCATATATGACACTTTCCTCGTAGCCATCGTCAAACATTATTGGCACTTATTAGCACAGAGACAATATCTAGCTTTTAACACACACCGTGAACTTGACGGAAAGGGTGGGAAGAAAGATGAAGGTGAAAATTGGGGAAATCTAGTATTAGTCAGTATAGTAAACATGATGAGTAATACAAACGTGCCCGATATAGTTTGTGAAAAAAGTTTATTCTACTAGTTGATGATGGAATCAAATGTCAAGATGTAGCATGTGAATGTTACTATTTTCTACGAGATAAAGTCCACATGTAAAGAATTTTGTATTGAGACTTGACGTAATAATAATAGTAAGAAAAACTTGAATAATCCAGATAATTCCCGGCACAATTAAATTTTATATAATAAGTAATGTATCTCCAAAGGGATAAATATCGGCGATGGTGATAATGTCGGGAAGATAACCCATCCCATGGCATTACAAGCCAAAGGAACAGCATGAACATACTATTATTGGCCTCGGAGGAGAGAAGAAGAAAAAAATGTTCAAAAATGATCAAATAAGGTTATTCTTAGTCATCAATTATAATCTGACTAAGCAGCAGCCCTCAGCGTTTTCCCGAACCGTCAAGACAAAGTGGGGTGGAGTGTAAAGTGTAGAATGGGTTACGAAATATAAAACCCTCTGTATTTTTCCTTTTTCCTATTTTTTTTCACCTCCTTCCCATCTATCATTATAGATATATCATCCTCTACTACTCCCTCCTTATTCTTTGTCATATTCCAAAATGTCTACCTTTGTTGTTGAAAAAGCTCCCGCGGACCCCTTGTTTGGTCTAATGGCTCTCTACAGAGCTGATACTTCGCCAAAAAAGACTGATTTGGGGATTGGTGCTTATCGTGACGACAGCGGTAAACCTTGGGTACTTCCAGTTGTCACAAAAGTATGCTTCTGTAGATTTTTTGAAATTATTCCTTGGCTTATTTGCTAACATCAGTTATCTAGGTCGACCAAATGATCTCTGCTGATCCTGCTCTTAACCATGAGTATCTTCCTATTGCCGGATCTGTTGAGTTTAGAACTGGTGCTGCTAAATTGATCTTTGATTCTCTTGACAACATTGCTAGTATTCAAACTATTTCAGGTACCGGTGCCAATCATCTTGGTTCATTGTTTCTTGCAAAGTTTCCTCCTAATCCTGTTGTCAACAACAAACCCGATATGTGGGTTTGTGTTCCCACATGGGCCAATCATTTCCAAATTTTCGAGAACTCGGGTCTCTCAATAAAAACTTACCCTTATATTAATGCCGAGAAATTAACGTTGGATATCGATGGAATTATTTCGGCACTTGAAAATGAAGCAAAGGAAGGTGATATTGTTTTGCTCCATGCCTGCGCCCACAATCCTACTGGAATTGATCCTACACAAGAACAATGGAAACAAATTGCAGATATTGTTGTCAAGAAGAAGTTATTCCCATTCTTTGATTGCGCATACCAGGGCTTTGCATCAGGTGATTTGAAGAAAGATGGCTGGGCTATCAAGTATTTTGTGGATAGAAACATTGATATGTTGGTTTGTCAGTCATTTGCCAAAAACTTTGGTCTTTATGGTGAAAGGGTTGGAGCTTTGCATTTTGTTATTTCTGATAAAGAAGCTCGTGAAGCTGTTTACTCTCAATTGGAAAAACTTCAAAGATCAGAGATTTCCAATCCTCCTGCATACGGTGCTAGAATTGTTTCTAAAATTCTTAATTCTCCTGAATTATTTTCTGAGTGGGAACGTGATCTTAAGATTATGTCTAATAGAATCATTAATATGAGAGAAGCATTGAAGACTGAACTTGAAGCTACAACCAAGGCTGATTGGTCACATATTGTTACACAAATTGGTATGTTCTGCTTTACTGGATTAAAGCCTGACCAAGTCAAAAAGTTGAGAGAAGAGTATCATATTTACATGTCATCTAATGGGCGAGTGTCAATGGCGGGAGTAAACTCTAACAATGTCAAGTACATTGCTCAATCTATCGCACAAGTTTTGTAATCGCGACAAAATAGGTAGTTCCTTATAATACGATGAATAGACTGATGATGTTTTATATTACTTTTTTTCTAGGAGCTTACAACTATATAGATGATGATTTTACTGATTGTTATTTCAAATTTTCTCTGTAGGTGACTGAGTGTATGCCCAGGCTTCATTTTTTTTATTTATTTTTTTTTTTTTCCACTGTATCGAGTATCTCGGAACATTTACGAGAAAAGAAACCATAATTTCGATAGTAAGCTGTATACCCTGCCTTATGATGAAGTGGTATTACGCACAGGTTTCAACTTCCAATTGCCGACGTGTCCGGGTCTGCCAAATCACAGTTCCACTTTCGAACCTGGCATAGAATACAATTATTTTGGCATTTTCCACCCAAATTCCGTACATTCTATTACAGCGCCCTGCGCTAACATGCTAACTTTATCATGCCTACCATGGTACATCTGGTTTCTGGTGTTGCCCATGGCCCCGCCATGATTCCATGATATATCCCAACATGTCATATCATAAGTATATATAAGAATACAACACTCAAATAAAGAAAACGTTTTTGTGCGCAAACCCAATACTTCTGTTCGTTAAACTCCCGAGGATATTCCTTTTATTGTCACATACTCCCTCCCTTACAACAGTAACAACAATATCAGAGTTGTACTTTGGTATGAAATACGTGTATTACTTGTAGACCAAATTAGCATCAACCTGTGAGAGTTGATTGGTATAGATTTGTGAGATTTTTTTACCAATAAAAAGTGCCGTGATTATGGGAATTAACCCTAACCTTGTGAAGATTCATTCCCTCCTCAGAACAGTCACATAGTTCACCCAATCTGAATTCGATACTGTAGATGTATGAACTAGAAAACAATGAAAGTAAAAAAATGGTTGACGAATATATCAAAAATGATAAAACTTAATAAATAAAAAAGTACTGTATGTAAATAAAACATGTAAAAGAGGATTCAGAAAATAGTGATATCATTTATATACAAAGAAAACCGTAAAGGATTATTCTTTGTCCACACAGTTATGTAAATAGATCAGATCAATCAAAAAGTCGAAGGTTTTTACCTGCACAAGATTCCATTCTCGAATCTATTCATGCCTTGTCGTCATTTGAAATACTCAGAATATTTGTCATCTCCATATAAATCCTGATAAACCCTTTTACGCTCCCGTTTTTCCTTTTCCACATATTTCAAAGCTTCTTTCGCATTACTCACTACAAGAACAGGCTGTTTTTTGTTATCTGAAACTGGCTTCTTTATTCCTACACCCGCCTTATCTTTTTTCATTTCCACTTTAATTGGAAGCCGTTCACCTTCTTTTCCTGGAGCACCAAGACCTTTTGATTCGAAAGGGGACCATCCGTGTTTTACCATGTATTTGTACCCGATGCTGGATGGATCTATTGTGAGTGGGGTTACAGGCGATTGAGGGTTCTGCAATGCAGATAGGTGTGGGACGTTAAGATGGTGTCTTTCTGCATCATGAATGGGGATATTGCATGTAGGACAAATTGGCTGTGTTGGTGGTGGTGATTCGGCGACCACAGGACGAGACTGGAGCAACTGTCGATAAAATGAAGCTGCTGATGAATTAGTAGGTTTTACATCAAAGTCACTAGTTATGGATGGTATACTATTCGATCTGACAAATTTGATATATGGTCGTTTAGAGTAACCGAAACTAAAGGATTTTGTAGAGTTAGGATCGTAGTCTAGAGATGATTTCATTGAATTCAAAAGATTTTGAAGTGCAAATTCTGTAAAATCACATATACGCTTATTTTCTATATATTGTGGTGATTCAATTGTTTCTTCATAAACTTTTTATTACGTAATTTTTTTTCTTTAACATTGAAAGTACTCATTTCTGGCCTATTAAGTAAGTTCTTCATGTGTATTTACAAATATACGATATGTCTGTCTAGCATATAAATCGCCTTCTCATTTATCGGTACTGGTTGTTAAAACTCAAAGAAAGGTCATTTCCTAAGTACTGTCGTATATATAATTACATAGGGTGTAATAAAGCTGCAGTCCTGATCACAAAATTATATTAAGGATCATTTGCAAATATATAAATAAATATATATATGCGTGTGTGTGTGTGTGTGTGATTTGAGATGATGTAGCGCTAGTAATAGCGATAATCAAATTTTGCCCATGAAGAAAAATACGTGATACATTGGGAGTTTCATTTTCCAAGAAATATTTCATTTTATTTGATCCAACACAACCTTTTTCATAGATACGTCATTCACGCATTCTATTTCATCATGGTGGAATATACAGATAACCAAGAAGCATTTTTTAATGAAACCTCCGTGTCTTCTTCAACTTCCGATATTTGGGCCTCCGATTCTGACCACGAAACTAATCCATCCACCTCATATACTGCCACAAGCAACCTTCCCAAACTTCGCCGAGAACATCATTCCAGTGGGTACCGAGATGCCATTGCTATCGCCAAAGAGCAGTATTTACAGGAAGGTTTTGATTTTGGATATCCTCGTGGTTCTCAAATAGGACTTGAAGTTGGATGCATTTTAGGAGTTTTGCAAGGATTAGAAGGAATGTCAGAGGTTGAAAAATTAGCTGCAAAGGAATTGAGGATGGAGTCTTTGTTTTCTGGAAAATGGTATGAGGAATCTGATGAATGGGTTAAGCAGAAATTTGAAGGAGAGATGCATCCTGAGGTTTTGAGATGGAAAGCAAAACTGTTAGAAATTTTGAGAGAAAAGTGTTAAAATTAATGTTCCCAAAGTCGACATGCTAACTGACTAAGAACAACAGTTGGAAAATACTGCTATACTAAAAGAAATTGACTGCTGTGATGGTGACTATAACAAGAAAATGAATTTTTACAATAATTTATCAAAACTATCCATAATACTCTTTTTTGGTTCATTGGTTGGTAGTTAGGTATGACAAACCTATTCCATGTTCTCCAAATTTCTTGAACCTACAATATTCCTGTTAGTTTTGTTGTATTTATGTGTTTACATTGAGCCCAAAAGTCCCTTTAAAGAAATACTTTGTGGAAGCCTGGTTTAGATAACGTTTTCCAAATCATCCATTCGTATAAATTAGAGGTATGAGTAAGCCTCTGTGAGTTCTAAGAAAAACAAGGCGTTGAATGGAATATATCTTTAGAACAAAGTAATGTATTGAATATATATTGCTATTTGAAAAAGCAGGACGTTTTGTTGGTTCCAATTTATAGTAATTTGAAATCATTTTAGATTTTATAACCCAATGATTAAGTTTTCTTATGCTATAGAAAAATGAAATCAATGAGAAACTCTTTTTATAATTAATGTATGAAAGTGAAAGGATAAGATTTGAAGAATGAAATATATAATTTATGTGGGCATTCTGGAATTTTCATTAAATTGACGTTTATTTTTATTCTGGTTTGTTTTAATTTGTAATGCGAGATTGATAATAAAAATAAAAGGGGTATATTTTACAACTATCAGTGAAAAATAAATTAGTTTGAAATAGTAAATGGTTTCTCAATTTATTCAAGAAAATTGAATGATATGAAATAATTGATGGGATATTGAGGTATGGAAATGGTGTATGTACTTATTTTCCATTAACCCAGTAAAAGAGGATAGCAACAATTGATATCAACAGTTTAATCTCAGATATCATGCGAATCAATTGGATTATTATATAGCGTAAATTTATTTAATTAAAAATTAATATACTATTGTTCCGTAAGAATCAAATTTTTGCTTAATTTTTTCACTTTGATATTATATTTCTTCTTCTCTACGTCTTTCTTCTTCTTCCTTGACTATTTCTGCATTTGTCTTATATTTTTTTTAGTTCTTTTCTGTCTAACAAAAGATAAAGTGTTGAGTGGTGACACAAGTGATGTAAAATAAGGACCATAATGAGTTATAGCCCTTCACACAATCGATCAAGATCATATGCATTTGGAAGTTACACAGATCCAACTCAAAGCCATGTATCAGCACCGGAAGATAGTAGAAATTTATTGCATACAGTACTTCCATATAGAAGACATATTAAAAAAAAATCGTCACAAATATTGATTGAACCAAGATCAGCAATACAACCGCAACATTCAATATCTATGTCGCCGTTAGTGGTTCCCCCAGCATTGAAGAATATTTTTTCTAATAATGGGACAGTACCAACTACACCTACAGTTGATGATAAGTTTTATTGTCCCCAGAGAGATGAACCTAAGCTCTATGATTTGCCATCAGAGTTGTCTATTCCGAGAACTCATAGTGATGGGTTTAAAGGGCATAGAAGAAGTTATACAATGTCATCATCGGGATCTTATTCAATGTCAGAAAAATTGTTTAGTCCTGCAAGTACAAGTACAATGTCTTTACGACAACCAAGTATTCCAGGAGATGAGAAGGCAATTATTGGTGGGCTAGGAGAATTAAGACTTCGGAGACATGATGTGAAAATTGATCAAATACCAAGTATGAGTGTAAATCTGGGAACCTCTAACCCCATTCAAGAAAAAGAAGACGAAGAAAAAGAACCAAAAATTGCTTCAAATGCAATGTTATTGATTCTAAGTCAATTTTGGGGAAAATTTTTATTGTTTGGACTTACCCAAGTTATGCTTACATGTATGGTTAATCCAGAAACGTTTGGAAGAAATGCACAACTGGAATTGCTCATGTCTACAATTTTGTTTTTTTCAAGAGAAGCAATTAGATTGACTTCACAACGTCTCACATTGTCCGGGAAATTTCCTGATCTGTATCGATTTGAAGGTGGAGTTGTTGAAAACACAATATCTGGTACTATTCAGTATGTGGTCAATAATGGGTTTATATCGATGGCAATCGGTATCCCCCTTTCTGTTATGATGGGCTATATTTTTCAAAAAATTTCCTCAATGGTGTTAGTTTTTGTTGTGTCTTGTATGTTGGAGTTAATAGCTGAACCAAGTTATCTATACTTTCAACTTCAAATGGCATTTTGGAAACGTGCTATGTTTGAATGTATTGCAATAACTTGCAGATGCATTGTGTCTGCTTCTCTTTTAATTTCGTTTGGCAGTAACGAAATAGGAGAGATTTCTTTTGCTTGTGGACAGCTTACTTACTCTCTAATCTTGGCCAGTTTATATATGTATTATGCTCAACGTGATGCAAAACTAAGTCAGTTTGAAATCAAATATGTTCAAGGAATATGGGGCTATACAGATCCTACCATCAAGCACTACATCTCACATGAAACCAAGTCACTGGCAGCTTATATCTGGCTACAAACCATCCTTAAACATTGTTTAACTAAAGGTGACCAAATTCTTATTTCCCTGCTACTTCCTATATCAGAGCAGGGAGTATACGCAATAGTTTTAAGTTATGGAACATTAATATCTCGATTAGTGTTTATTCCTATTGAAGAAACAAGTCGAAACTATTTTTCAAAGGTATTAGCTGAACCAATTAGTGAGCCTCGCAAAAAACAATCTATAAACTTGCTATCTTTTATTCTTCGATTTTATTTTTATTTTTCCATATTTACATTATCTTTTGGCCCTCTCATATCTTCATACTTTATCCAGTTTTTTATTTCTCAAACAAAATTTGCTTCTACCGACACATCTCAAGTTTTGGGAACATATCTTTGTTATATTCCTTTTCTAGCAATCAATGGTATTCTTGAATCATTTATTCAATCAGTTGCCACAACTACTGACATCAAACGCCAATCCACTATCCTTATTTTGTTTAGTTGTACTTTTGGTATTTTTGCATATGTCCTTATGCGTTATCTTGGTGCTCGTGGTTTAATTTTAGCAAGTATGTTTAACATGGCACAGCGAATAGGTTGGTGCGTAATGTGGATTGAAGAATTTTACGCCCATCAACCTGGCAAACATATTCGTTTTAATTGGTTACGGCAAGCATGTCCTAGTAAATTTACTACTGTCGTGTACATGTTTGCAATTCTTCCCTGCCTCTTTTTTGTTGGCAAAGTTACAAACACAACTAGTCTACTAAAGCACATGTCCCTATCTCTCTTACTACTCCTTGCCATTTGCATAAGCGAAAAGCAAATGATCTACAAATGCATTAGTTACACTCCTGTTTTTCCCAATACCATTTTACAAAAATTAATCAAACCAAAGGAAAAGAAAAACAAAGCAAGAGAACTCAAGCTGAAATTGGACAGTATATCAAAACAAGCTTTCAATCAATCAATATGTACTACTAAATCGGCTTCTAAGTTATCTCGCGATCCGTCTTCTTTACTCGAATTAAATCATCCCATTCCTAAAATTGAACCAGACGAAATTACAAAAGTTAAGGAATTACTAGAATCCAAGTCGTTTGATGAATTTGAAGAACCAAAAAATTCAGACTTATTTGTTGCTTCTCAACCTTTAGTAGACATAAAAAAAGAAAAATAAACAAAAATATCATATAAATATATTCCATCTCAACATAACAACATTTTTTGAACTTTGAAATATAGGTGCCTACAGTAGCATACAAGTTAAAATTATTTATTTATTTATTTATTTATTTATTTATTTATTTATTTATTTATTTATTTATTTATTTATTTATTTATTTATTTATTTATTTATTTATTTATTTATTTATTTATTTATTTATTTATTTATTTATTTATTTATTTATTTATTTATTTATTTATTTATTTATTTATTTATTTATTTATTTATTTATTTATTTAT